>CM060622.1:1142500-1170000 GCA_030578275.1 Meda fulgida
CCTAGCTAACAGTTGCTCGGAGTTGCTGACATGTTTGAAAACGGTGCTGTGTTTTAGCCCACAAGACAGTGATTAAGGTAATATGAAGTTAGATTCGATGACGTACACACTCAACTCAGATACCGAAAAAAACGTATGACGAAAAAAATTTTACTTGCATGGTGTCAAAACACTCTTTGTCCAGTATCTTCACGAAATCTTAACAAAACTTTCCACAATTTCACGGGAGAGCGTCTTCTGGCAGCGAGAGAAAAGAGCAGAAACACAACCGGCTTGACCCTGACTAACTGTAAAACGTCCGTGTTCCCTTTAACCCCGCGTTGGGTTGTGCCGCGCTCCCCTACTTATGAAAACCCCAAATTCAAAATCTCAGAAAATATAAATATTACATGAAATCAATTTAAAAAAAGGATTTTAAATACAGAAATGTCGGCCCTCTGAAAAGTATAATCATGCATATGTATATAGTTATACACTAAATATATTAGTTTCACCTTTTAATTTGAATGACTGAAATACACGAACTTTTGCACCTGTAATATTTTTCTGCTCGCATCTTCTTTTAAAAGAGACCCATATTCAATATCTGCATTTACACTATACACTCGACAAAACCCAAGGTAGATGTACTGACCACACACACACACACACACACACTCACGGGGCTGTTGAGGATCATGAGACACTGGTCGAAGTGGTGATGCTCCATGGTGGAGTGGCAGTAGAGCTGGGCCAGCGGATGCTCACTTCTGTGAAACACACACCATAACATCAGTCGCATCTTTACATCGGTAAATCACACACTCACACACTCAACCAAAGCACAAACCTTTTGATGTAGGAGTTGTTGACGCCTCTGTGATCCAAATCATGGCTCAATGTTGCAATCATTAAAGCTAAAACCTCCAAATCACTCAGATTATTCTGGCAACGACAACACAGCGTTATTACAATATTACAACAACTCTGAAGACACTAAACACAGATTCACTGAGAGCGCAATCACATAAAAGTGCAGATAGGAGTGTAAAGTCCTGCTTGTGCTCTACTGGCGACACACACATTGATGAACACACACGCAGCGGATCAATTCATCCGGACTGTAGTTTATCACCTAAAAAGGCTTTGGTCCTAAATCTTACCAAATTAAACAATATTGCGCGTCAGGGATTGGTCAATGCCTTAAACACTGTGCCATCTAAAAACAAATGCAGTCACACTTTATAAAATCCAAATAACTGTAAGAACTTTCCGGAGAATAAGAACTAAATCCAATTACAATTTATCTGGCATGTCAAACATGACCACATTTCATTTTTTATTTCAATGAATGGAATGTACTATATTTCCGTTTTATAATGTTTTTTTTTTTAAAATATTTTGTATTTTTAGAGAATTTAAGGTACTATATTATATTTACGCATAAGTTATAATATATTTTGAGCATAGATCTGAAAATTAAATTTCCAGCTTAAACTGGTAAATCTTGAACGCTTCAGAGCGACGGATTTAAGGTTGATTTAAGGTTGAAAACACTTGGCAGAGTATTGCTGAAGTGAAAAAAAAGTCACAAAATTTGATGTTAATTGTTATGAAAAATGCGCAAAAGTACTATTTTCAATTTTTATATGAAATCTATATTTTCAAAAACACATTTTACTCTAAAACTGCAAGAAAATCAAAGCTATAAATCTAGACAAACGTGAGCCTGATGTCTCAGTAAATGCGTTCAGTGTGTGTGTGGCTGCAGTACCGGACGCTTCCACTAGAGGAAACTCGGTTATTCACTGTTTTTTACATTTAACCTGTTCGAATCATTTTTTTGTGTTCACACAGCAATTGCCAAAACCTTTACCAAGTTTCAAACCATTCCGATGAAGTAAAAAAAAAAACTAAAATAAAACGCAAAATTATACCGAAGAGCACCAGAGGGTTTAGTTCTCAATTCATAAATACCAAATAATTCACAATTGTAAGAAGCTGACTCAACATAAAGCTCTTCGTGGCATTCACTATTCAAAGAAAGTGCATTTTCTATCAGTGCAAGTGTGTAAACGCAAATCATTACCTAACAGAAGACGTTTATAGTGGAACGCACAATAAAACCGTTCATTTTGGCTTTACTGGTTTCTCTATAAAAGGAAACAAACATGTTTCAGAGAGCAATGACCAGAACTGCACATCTCAGTAGATCGTCAAGCTCAGTGTGTGTTAAAGTGTGTTAAAGTGTGTGTGTGTGTGTGTGTGTGTGTGTTAAAGTGTGTTAAAGTGTGTGTGTGTGTGTGTGTGTGTGTGTGTGTTTGTGTGTGTGTGTGTGTGTGTGTGTGTGTTATAGTGTGTTAAAGTGTGTGTGTGTGTGTGTGTGTGTGTGTGTTAAAGTGTGTTAAAGTGTGTTAAAGTGTGTTAAAGTGTGTTGTGTGTTAAAGTGTGTTGTGTGTTAAAGTGTGTGTTGTGTGTTAAAGTGTGTTAGAGTGTGTGTGTGTGTGTTAAAGTGTGTTAAAGTGTGTGTTGTGTGTTAAAGTGTGTTAGAGTGTGTGCTGTGTGTTAAAGTGTGTTAGAGTGTGTGTTAAAGTGTGTTAAAGTGTGTTGTGTGTTAAAGTGTGTTGTGTGTTAAAGTGTGTGTTGTGTGTTAAAGTGTGTTAGAGTGTGTGTGTGTGTGTGTGTTAAAGTGTGTTAAAGTGTGTGTTGTGTGTTAAAGTGTGTTAGAGTGTGTGCTGTGTGTTAAAGTGTGTTAGAGTGTGTGTGTGTGTTAAAGTGTGTTAAAGTGTGTGTTGTGTGTTAAAGTGTGTTAAAGTGTGTGTTGTGTGTTAAAGTGTGTAAGAGTGTGTGTGTGTGTTAAAGTGTGTAAGAGTGTGTGTGTGTGTTAAAGTGTGTAAGAGTGTGTGTTGTGTGTTAAAGTGTGTAAGAGTGTGTGTGTGTGTTAAAGTGTGTAAGAGTGTGTGTGTGTGTTAAAGTGTGTTAAAGTGTGTGTTGTGTGTTAAAGTGTGTTAAAGTGTGTGTTGTGTGTTAAAGTGTGTTAAAGTGTGTGTTGTGTGTTAAAGTGTGTTAGAGTGTGTGCTGTGTGTTAAAGTGTGTTAAAGTGTGTTAAAGTGTGTTAGAGTGTGTTAGAGTGTGTGCTGTGTGTTAAAGTGTGTTAGAGTGTGTTGTGTGTTGTGTGTTAAAGTGTGTTAGAGTGTGTGTGTGTGTGTTTACTGCTGTATGCCAGCGCTTCTCTCAGACCCACTGACCTGAACCCGGCCGGACTTCAGCACCGCAAACATGCACTGCGACGTGTTGAACGCGTGTCTCCAGTTGTGGTAAACCACGTTCTTCCTGTAGTTCTTCTTCACGCTTAAGATCCACTGGCACAGACTCTGGAGCAGGTGAACAACAACGCCACACTTTTACAGCTAGAAAGATTAGCCTGAAAGACATGCGCTGAAGCTAAAACACAGCAACATATGATAGTCAAACCATCATGTCTCAGGCCTAACCTGGAAACTGAAGCCGACCCGGAAGTGTGAGAAGCTGCACTACATGTAAACTCCACTAGGGGCCGGTCCCAGAGCGAGCACATGTCCATACACCCCCATGTTAAAATGTTCGTTTTCACAGCATAAGTTCATGTTTTTACAGGTTGGTCCCATTGACTTTTACTGTATTTTTCGACAGGTTCCGAGTGCCTGACAACTGTGAGGGGGGGGGAATTTTTTTCTAACTCGTTAGTTTAGATCGTATTTAGATATAAAATGTATGACAAATAAGGGCGTGGTTAACTTTGATTGACAGCTGAACATTTATATCCTCTCTGAACATTTATAACAAGATTTTCCAAGATGGCGCCGTCCTTCTGTTAGACTCTCATTAATGAATTATGATGAATATCTGTCAGCTGTTAAATTTAATACACAATTATAATACCAGTTTAGCTCCACCAGTGACCAAGCAATGCTTCATGTCATATCTCGGTGTCATTTTTAATGTGATTATGCGGCCCGCAATGCCTCGTGGGATTGCAGTATTTCCCTCACTACGGCTTAAGTTCACAGTCTTTGTATTTTCATTGGTTTTTAAGTAGTTAATGCTGCGATTCAGCTCTGGGTGGTTCATGGCGTACATCACTTTAACATAAATGTAATAAATGAATGGGAAAAAATACTACTTCTGAAAAAGTGGACGGGAACTATCTCACTAATTAATCTAGTCCATAATGCAGATGTTATGGGGGGGGGGGGGGGGGTATCTGGACTGGAAACAAGACAAAAAATACCATATAAATATCAAGAAGTATTTCCTAGATGAGTGAAATGCCATTAGATATTATTTCTTGTTTTCTTGGGGGGGAAAAATGAAGTGAGTTTTTGCTTAAAACAAGAAAAATAATGTTTCCGTTCGAATTAAGATTATTTTTCTGACCCCATTGGCAGATCATTTAGCTTGTTTTAAGCAAAAACTCACTTCATTTTGATTCCCCCCCCCCCCCCCCCCCCCCCAGAAAACAAGACATAATATCTAATGGCATTTTTCTGCTTGAGTAAATGCATCTTGATTTAAGAAATGTTTGATATTTGGACTGGAAACAAGACTGAGTAAGAAAAGCCTGTTTTCAGCCTATTCATCTGCTTCCATTTGATCAAAGAGTACGATCAGCTACAGAGCGCCTCCACGCAGCAGCCGTAGCCACATGGAGACTCATGACTCCTCTAATGGGCACCTTGTGCTTCATCTGGAAGTTCTGCACCAGCTTCAGGTCCACAAACATGCGTATGGTCGCTTGAGTCGTGTCAGCGTCCGACAGCTCGAAGTCACTGAAGCTGAAGTCCATCAGCCTGAGAGACTGAGCCGAGGGGATCGTGGCGGCCTGTGGACACACACACACACACACACACACACACACACACACACACACACACACATCAGTCTGAGAGACTGAGCCGAGGGGATCGTGGCGGCCTGTGGACACACACACACACACACACACACACACACACACACACATCAGTCTGAGGGACTGAGCCGAGGGGATCGTGGCGGCCTGTGGACACACACACACACACACACACACACACACACACACACACACACACACACACACATCAGCCTGAGAGACTGAGCCGAGGGGATCGTGGCGGCCTGTGGACACACACACACACACACACACACACACACATCAGCCCGAGAGACTGAGCCGAGGGGATCGTGGCGGCCTGTGGACACACACACACACACACACACACACACACACACACACACATCAGCCCGAGAGACTGAGCCGAGGGGATCGTGGCGGCCTGTGGAAACACACACACACACACACACATCAGTCTGAGAGACTGAGCCGAGGGGATCGTGGCGGCCTGTGGAAACACACACACACACACACACATCAGTCTGAGGGACTGAGCCGAGGGGATCTTGGCGGCCTGTGGACACACACACACACACACACACATACACACACACACACACACACACACACACACACACACACATCAGTCTGAGAGACTGAGCCGAGGGGATCGTGGTGGCCTGTGGACACACACACACACACACACACACACACATACACACACACACACACACACACACACACACACACACACACACACACACACACACACACACACACATCAGTCTGAGAGACTGAGCCGAGGGGATCGTGGTGGCCTGTGGACACACACACACACACACACACACACACACACATCAGTCTGAGGGACTGAGCCGAGGGGATCTTGGCGGCCCGTGGACACACACACACACACACACACACACACACACACACACACACACACACACACACACACATCAGTCTGAGGGACTGAGCCGAGGGGATCTTGGCGGCCCGTGGACACACACACACACACACACACACACATACACACACACACACACACACACACACACACACACACACACACACACACACACACACACACACATACACACACACACACACACACACACACACACACACACACACACACACACACACACATACACACACACACACACACACACACACACACACACACACATACACACACACACACACACACACACACACACACACACACACACACACACACACACACACATCAGCCTGCAGTTGAGCCTTTCCACACATTTTTGTCTATTTGGATCTTTTCACTCTACGCAACTCGTGAGTTTTTGGCTACTAAAAATGCAAGCTGCAATTTACCATTACGCATTTGTGCTCTGCCAAGAATAACTACATATGAATGCGCTGTTGCATCTTTCATAACTTGTGAGGTTTAGTTTGCGGTGTTATTATAAGCCGTTTTCCGGTGACACTCGCTGTGTGGATGGATCAGACTCAGGATCTAGAAACTGCATCTCTGCGATCTCTGTTAAAGTCGCAGGACATCAGCGCGAGCGGTCCTGTTTAATTGAGGCGTTTTATCTAGCTTTCTTCTACAATTCAAAATAACGAATGGTATTGTCTTCTATGATGATCAACATGCATAACTTTTTTTTTTAATTATTTAATTGCATGACCCTTAAATGCTAAATGACAAATAACTGACAAAGAAATGACAAATTTTCTTCCAGAAGAATAAATTCTGAACTGTTGAAACGAGTCGTCAGTAACTCCAGTCTCACTTCTGTTACATATCCACGTAGGTTTATAGCTAATTTGCATACTGCCAGCCTCTGGACTTGATTGGCTGAGCAGCGTCTCTTAGCTCCGCCCTCAAACACTAGTGTATCTGAGACTGAAGAGTTTGGCTCGTGTTGTTCGTGTCGAGAAGACGCTGTTTTCTGAGATTGATACGGTAAAACCCACGCCATCGTTACTGTTCGTATCACTGTGATCAAGAGCTGAGATTCAGATATGATAATGAGCGTTTGCTTTCTGACCAATCACAGCAGAGGAAGCTCTCAGAGAGGCGGGGCTTCGAGACACTGAATCTTCAAACGAAGCGTTTCAGACACTGAGAGAAAAGAGCTGATGCTGTAATGGATATTATGAGGACTTTAAAGTGTTTTTGACCTTGGATGCATGTAAACCTGTTATAGGAGACGCCAAAACACATCTAGGAGACTTCAAAAAAGCATAATAGGGAGACTTTATTATTGAGTTTCTACCCCAAAAATCTAAATGCTGTCATTTTCACTGTAAATGTATTGTTGGAGACTTAAAAACTAAGTATAAGACACTTTAAGGATCTGGGGACACCACATAAATAGGGGTTAACGTCCTATTCCATCATACTCAAAATGAAGCATATCTTCAGCTGTTTTTACATGCTTTATGAATTACACAAATACTGCTAAATCTGCATGCTGACCTTCGCTCCATAAGAGTATTGGTGTAATTATTAACAAACAAATAACTCTCAATTGAAGCAGAAATTCTGCCTGTCTGCGTTTGCATTGCCTGATTACTGTCCCAGTCCTAATCAGAGCGGGTTTTCCATACGGACACAGCGTCCAAGCAACCGGGGCTTCTGGGAAATTACATTTACACAAACACAGTGTAGAATAAGACACAATTACAGCGGAGCGCCACCGAAGACCGTGAGTTACAGCAATTTTACCATGGATATTTATTAAAACATTATTTTACTGAGCAAATTCATTAAGTGGCATCCTTCCCCAAAATAAATAATAAAAAAGATAATATTGGGTAACACTTTATAATAACTGCACGCTATTAATCATTAGTTGAGCATTAGTAAACAGTTTATTCATAATTTATAAAACATTAATAGACATTAATAAGCAGTTTGCAAATACAGCTATAAATGCTTTATTCTTGATTTAAAAGCATATCTATAATGTGTTTAATTATTGTATTGTCATACTTTATTAATGATCAATTTATCATTTCTAAATGAAGTATAGCATTAAATACAAACCAGTTATTTAGAAGTTAATAATGCTATACTTCATTTAGAAATGATAAATTGATCATTAATAAAGTATGACAATACAATAATTAAACACATTATAGATATGCTTCTAAATCAAGAATAAAGCATTTATAGCTGTATTTATAAACTGCTTATTAATGTCTATTAATGTTTTATAAATTATGAATAAACTGTTTACTAATGCTCAACTAATTGACTAATAGTGTGCAGTTATTATAAAGTGTTACCCAATATGGATATACAACAATTTGCTATCGGATATGGACAGGTGTTTCACATCATATATGTGATGATTCTATTGTACAGAAATATTAAAATAACCCACAGTTGGAAAGGAGCGATACCAACCCAGAGTTGGGATACTTATTGGGTTGTTTTTAACCCAACATTATTAAGTGAACAGTATAATGTGTTTATCGGCCGGCACTGGATTGGCTTATGCCTCCAGTTGTGTGTGTCATGAACTGATAAAGTCATGCTGGATTTGAATGTTACATTCAAAATGACGGAAGCACATTTGAATATGATATAATGATTAATTGCAATTTACCGCAGATACCTGAAGCGCCCGCGTCTCTTCTTCTTCAGCCGACGCGTGGTACGACAGAACCTGCAGAAAGACAGGCATGGGATGTTAATGGGCAAAGAATATGTTCACATATGTTACTGTAATTTCCTATTATCTCTGTAACGCTGCTTTGAAGCAATCTATATAGTTAAAAGCGCTGTATACATGAAGGTGACTTGACAACATGTATACATACATACACCATAACCAAGTTTAGTGTTTTGTTCTTTCCTCATATTTAAAATATTTTCCTCATATTTTGATGGTTTAACCCATTAAAACCGGATCACGCATCTGTGTGGGTTTACCTTTAAGACCGGACCGCGCATCTGTGTGTGTTTACCTTTAAGACCGGACCGCGCATCTGTGTGTGTTTACCTTTAAGACCGGATCGTGCATCTGTGTGTGTTTACCTTTAAGACCGGACCGCGCATCTGTGTGTGTTTACCTTTAAGACCGGATCGTGCATCTGTGTGTGTTTACCTTTAAGACCGGACCGCGCATCTGTGTGTGTTTACCTTTAAGACCGGACCGCGCATCTGTGTGTGTTTACCTTTAAGACCGGACGATGCATCTGTGTGTGTTTACCTTTAAGACCGGACCGCGCATCTGTGAGTGTTTACCTTTAAGACCGGACCGCGCATCTGTGTGTGTTTACCTTTAAGACCGGATTGCGCATCTGTGAGTGTTTCCCTTTAAGACCGGACCGCGCATCTGTGTGTGTGTTTACCTTTAAGACCGGATCGCGCATTTGTGTGTGTTTACCTTTAAGACCGGATCGCGCATCTGTGTGTTACCTTTAAGACCGGACCGCGCATCTGTGTGTGTTACCTTTAAGACCGGACCGCGCATCTGTGTGTGTTTACCTTTAAGACCGGATCGCGCATCTGTGTGTTAGCTTTAAGACCGGACCGCGCATCTGTGTGTGTTTACCTTTAAGACCGGATCGCGCATTTGTGTGTGTTTACCTTTAAGACCGGACCATGCATCTGTGTGTGTTTACCTTTAAGACCGGATCGTGCATCTGTGTGTGTTTACCTTTAAGACCGGACAATGCATCTGTGTGTGTTTACCTTTAAGACCGGACCGCGCATCTGTGTGTGTTACCTTTAAGACCGGACAATGCATCTGTGTGTGTTTACCTTTAAGACCGGACCGCGCATCTGTGTGTGTTTACCT
The DNA here is from genome assembly GCA_030578275.1 of Meda fulgida. Lineage (NCBI taxonomy): Eukaryota > Metazoa > Chordata > Actinopteri > Cypriniformes > Leuciscidae > Meda > Meda fulgida. The sequence continues at coordinate 1,152,125 of CM060622.1, forward strand.
TTAAGACCGGATCGTGCATCTGTGTGTGTTTACCTTTAAGACCGGACCATGCATCTGTGTGTGTTTACCTTTAAGACCGGACAATGCATCTGTGTGTGTTTACCTTTAAGACCGGACCGCGCATCTGTGTGTGTTACCTTTAAGACCGGACCGCGCATCTGTGTGTGTTTACCTTTAAGACCGGACCATGCATCTGTGTGTGTTTACCTTTAAGACCGGATCGTGCATCTGTGTGTGTTTACCTTTAAGACCGGACCATGCATCTGTGTGTGTTTACCTTTAAGACCGGACAATGCATCTGTGTGTGTTTACCTTTAAGACCGGACCGCGCATCTGTGTGTGTTACCTTTAAGACCGGACCGCGCATCTGTGTGTGTTTACCTTTAAGACCGGATCGCGCATCTGTGTGTTACCTTTAAGACCGGACCGCGCATCTGTGTGTGTTTACCTTTAAGACCGGATCGCGCATTTGTGTGTGTTTACCTTTAAGACCGGACCATGCATCTGTGTGTGTTTACCTTTAAGACCGGACAATGCATCTGTGTGTGTTTACCTTTAAGACCGGATCGCGCATTTGTGTGTGTTACCTTTAAGACCGGACCGCGCATCTGTGTGTGTTTACCTTTAAGACCGGATCGCGCATCTGTGTGTTACCTTTAAGACCGGACCGCGCATCTGTGTGTGTTTACCTTTAAGACCGGATCGCGCATTTGTGTGTGTTTACCTTTAAGACCGGACCGTGCATCTGTGTGTGTTTACCTTTAAGACCGGACCGCGCATCTGTGTGTGTTTACCTTTAAGACCGGACCGCGCATCTGTGTGTGTTTACCTTTAAGACCGGATCGTGCATCTGTGAGTGTTTACCTTTAAGACCGGACAATGCATCTGTGTGTGTTTACCTTTAAGACCGGACCGCGCATCTGTGTGTGTTTACCTTTAAGACCGGACCGCGCATCTGTGTGTGTTTACCTTTAAGACCGGATCGTGCATCTGTGAGTGTTTACCTTTAAGACCGGACCGCGCATCTGTGTGTGTTTACCTTTAAGACCGGACCGCGCATCTGTGTGTGTTTACCTTTAAGACCGGACCGCGCATCTGTGTGTGTTTACCTTTAAGACCGGACCGCGCATCTGTGAGTGTTTACCTTTAAGACCGGACCGCGCATCTGTGTGTGTTTACCTTTAAGACCGGACCGCGCATCTGTGTGTGTTTACCTTTAAGACCGGATCCCGCATCTGTGTGTTACCTTTAAGACCGGACCGCGCATCTGTGTGTGTTACCTTTAAGACCGGACCGCGCATCTGTGTGTGTTTACCTTTAAGACCGGATCGCGCATCTGTGTGTTAGCTTTAAGACCGGACCGCGCATCTGTGTGTGTTTACCTTTAAGACCGGATCGCGCATTTGTGTGTGTTTACCTTTAAGACCGGACCATGCATCTGTGTGTGTTTACCTTTAAGACTGGATCGTGCATCTGTGTGTGTTTACCTTTAAGACCGGACAATGCATCTGTGTGTGTTTACCTTTAAGACCGGACCGCGCATCTGTGTGTGTTACCTTTAAGACCGGACAATGCATCTGTGTGTGTTTACCTTTAAGACCGGACCGCGCATCTGTGTGTGTTTACCTTTAAGACCGGATCGTGCATCTGTGTGTGTTTACCTTTAAGACCGGACCATGCATCTGTGTGTGTTTACCTTTAAGACCGGACAATGCATCTGTGTGTGTTTACCTTTAAGACCGGACCGCGCATCTGTGTGTCTTACCTTTAAGACCGGACCGCGCATCTGTGTGTGTTTACCTTTAAGACCGGACCATGCATCTGTGTCTGTTTACCTTTAAGACCGGATCGTGCATCTGTGTGTGTTTACCTTTAAGACCGGACCATGCATCTGTGTGTGTTTACCTTTAAGACCGGACCGCGCATCTGTGTGTGTTTACCTTTAAGACCGGACCATGCATCTGTGTGTGTTTACCTTTAAGACCGGATCGTGCATCTATGTGTGTTTACCTTTAAGACCGGACAATGCATCTGTGTGTGTTTACCTTTAAGACCGGACCGCGCATCTGTGTGTGTTACCTTTAAGACCGGACCGCGCATCTGTGTGTGTTTACCTTTAAGACCGGATCGCGCATCTGTGTGTTACCTTTAAGACCGGACCGCGCATCTGTGTGTGTTTACCTTTAAGACCGGATCGCGCATTTGTGTGTGTTTACCTTTAAGACCGGACCATGCATCTGTGTGTGTTTACCTTTAAGACCGGACAATGCATCTGTGTGTGTTTACCTTTAAGACCGGATCGCGCATTTGTGTGTGTTACCTTTAAGACCGGACCGCGCATCTGTGTGTGTTTACCTTTAAGACCGGATCGCGCATCTGTGTGTTACCTTTAAGACCGGACCGCGCATCTGTGTGTGTTTACCTTTAAGACCGGATCGCGCATTTGTGTGTGTTTACCTTTAAGACCGGACCGTGCATCTGTGTGTGTTTACCTTTAAGACCGGACCGCGCATCTGTGTGTGTTTACCTTTAAGACCGGACCGCGCATCTGTGTGTGTTTACCTTTAAGACCGGATCGTGCATCTGTGAGTGTTTACCTTTAAGACCGGACAATGCATCTGTGTGTGTTTACCTTTAAGACCGGACCGCGCATCTGTGTGTGTTTACCTTTAAGACCGGACCGCGCATCTGTGTGTGTTTACCTTTAAGACCGGATCGTGCATCTGTGAGTGTTTACCTTTAAGACCGGACCGCGCATCTGTGTGTGTTTACCTTTAAGACCGGACGGCGCATCTGTGTGTGTTTACCTTTAAGACCGGACCGCGCATCTGTGTGTGTTTACCTTTAAGACCGGACCGCGCATCTGTGAGTGTTTACCTTTAAGACCGGACCGCGCATCTGTGTGTGTTTACCTTTAAGACCGGACCGCGCATCTGTGTGTGTTTACCTTTAAGACCGGACCGCGCATCTGTGTGTGTTTACCTTTAAGACCGGACCGCGCATCTGTGTGTGTTTACCTTTAAGACCGGACCGCGCATCTGTGTGTGTTTACCTTTAAGACCGGACCGCGCATCTGTGAGTGTTTACCTTTAAGACCGGACCGCGCATCTGTGTGTGTTTACCTTTAAGACCGGACCGCGCATCTGTGTGTGTTTACCTTTAAGACCGGACCGCGCATCTGTGTGTGTTTACCTTTAAGACCGGACCGCGCATCTGTGTGTGTTACCTTTAAGACCGGACCGTGCATCTGTGTGTGTTTACCTTTAAGACCGGACCGCGCATCTGTGTGTGTTACCTTTAAGACCGGACCGCGCATCTGTGGGTGTTACCTTTAAGACCGGACCGCGCATCTGTGTGTGTTTACCTTTAAGACCGGACCGCGCATCTGTGTGTGTTACCTTTAAGACCGGACCGCGCATCTGTGTGTGTTTACCTTTAAGACCGGACCGCGCATCTGTGTGTGTTTACCTTTAAGACCGGACCATGCATCTGTGTGTGTTTACCTTTAAGACCGGACCGCGCATCTGTGTGTGTTTACCTTTAAGACCGGACCATGCATCTGTGTGTGTTTACCTTTAAGACCGGATCGTGCATCTGTGTGTGTTTACCTTTAAGACCGGACAATGCATCTGTGTGTGTTTACCTTTAAGACCGGACCGCGCATCTGTGTGTGTTACCTTTAAGACCGGACCGCGCATCTGTGTGTGTTTACCTTTAAGACCGGATCGCGCATCTGTGTGTTACCTTTAAGACCGGACCGCGCATCTGTGTGTGTTTACCTTTAAGACCGGATCGCGCATTTGTGTGTGTTTACCTTTAAGACCGGACCATGCATCTGTGTGTGTTTACCTTTAAGACCGGACAATGCATCTGTGTGTGTTTACCTTTAAGACCGGATCGCGCATTTGTGTGTGTTACCTTTAAGACCGGACCGCGCATCTGTGTGTGTTTACCTTTAAGACCGGATCGCGCATCTGTGTGTTACCTTTAAGACCGGACCGCGCATCTGTGTGTGTTTACCTTTAAGACCGGATCGCGCATTTGTGTGTGTTTACCTTTAAGACCGGACCGTGCATCTGTGTGTGTTTACCTTTAAGACCGGACCGCGCATCTGTGTGTGTTAACCTTTAAGACCGGACCGCGCATCTGTGTGTGTTTACCTTTAAGACCGGATCGTGCATCTGTGAGTGTTTACCTTTAAGACCGGACAATGCATCTGTGTGTGTTTACCTTTAAGACCGGACCGCGCATCTGTGTGTGTTTACCTTTAAGACCGGACCGCGCATCTGTGTGTGTTTACCTTTAAGACCGGATCGTGCATCTGTGAGTGTTTACCTTTAAGACCGGACCGCGCATCTGTGTGTGTTTACCTTTAAGACCGGACGGCGCATCTGTGTGTGTTTACCTTTAAGACCGGACCGCGCATCTGTGTGTGTTTACCTTTAAGACCGGACCGCGCATCTGTGAGTGTTTACCTTTAAGACCGGACCGCGCATCTGTGTGTGTTTACCTTTAAGACCGGACCGCGCATCTGTGTGTGTTTACCTTTAAGACCGGACCGCGCATCTGTGTGTGTTTACCTTTAAGACCGGATCGTGCATCTGTGTGTGTTACCTTTAAGACCGGACCGCGCATCTGTGTGTGTTTACCTTTAAGACCGGATCGTGCATCTGTGTGTGTTTACCTTTAAGACCGGATCGTGCATCTGTGTGTGTTTACCTTTAAGACCGGACCGCGCATCTGTGTGTGTTACCTTTAAGACCGGACCGCGCATCTATGTGTGTTTCCCTTTAAGACCGGACCGTGCATCTGTGTGTGTTTCCCTTTAAGACCGGACCGCGCATCTGTGTGTGTTTACCTTTAAGACCGGACCGTGCATCTGTGTGTGTTTACCTTTAAGACCGGACCGCGCATCTGTGTGTGTTACCTTTAAGACCGGACCGTGCATCTGTGTGTGTATACCTTTAAGACCGGACCGCGCATCTGTGTGTGTTTACCTTTAAGACCGGACCGCGCATCTGTGTGTGTTTACCTTTAAGACCGGACCGCGCATCTGTGTGTGTTACCTTTAAGACCGGACCGCGCATCTATGTGTGTTTCCCTTTAAGACCGGACCGTGCATCTGTGTGTGTTTACCTTTAAGACCGGACCGCGCATCTGTGTGTGTTTACCTTTAAGACCGGACCGCGCATCTGTGTGTGTTTACCTTTAAGACCGGACCGCGCATCTGTGTGTGTTTACCTTTAAGACCGGACCGCGCATCTGTGCGTAGTCACAATTAAGCCCGACATACGCGTCTGCGTCATTTTGAGCGGTGTCGTCTTTTTCAAGGCACATGACCAATTATATGCACTGTGATTGGCTAAAATATTCTTGGGGTGAGTGACCCCAATTTTTTTTTAAACTCATGTGACTAGTAAAATGCTTTGTGATTGGTCGAAATAAGCCAACACATACAGTAAGTTTTATTTTACTGTCTTTACTGTTTTGGTCAACATTTTTGAACAGATTTTAGTAGGCTTTGACAAATTTTGACAAATATTTCTGGAAACCCTTAGGTTTTTGGAGGGGGTTTACAGAAAAGTACATAAAAAGGCCCTTTTTAGCAGGCGTTTTAGGCCTAAATGGGTTAATCAAACTTGTAGGGTCATTAAAGACAAATATCCCCTCCGGACATCACTTTTGGCCACTACTGTATATGTTTGTGTCTGACTGAGAAAATAATTCATGTCATTTGCATTGAATGCATTTTATGCCAAAAGAATGATAAATGATTCACAGTTTAACTGACTTCTGTTGTGCTCAATGTGTAAAGAGTTTAAGTGATCTAAGTATTCAGGAATTGTTTTGTAAAAAACCTGTAATACCACCATCAAATTAATGACATCCTATTTGTTGTTCAGAAACTTTGCGCCCAATCACAATAAAAAATTAAGGAGGGTGGATGGAAACTATTATTCTAAACACCCCCCAAAAAACAAAAAGTCTTATAAAGTCTGAATTGTGGGATTTAAACGTGCATAAAGTAAAAAAATAAAGTCAGATAAAATTGCATTTTTTTAAATTCCATGGCAGAAACATGGAATAAAATGAGTTAAATGTATAAAACCAGACTCGCCTCAAGTGTGACCTCTTGCTTGGCCATCGCTCTCTCCACGGCCTCGTACATCTGTGTGTTCTGGATGCCCAGTCCACAGAAGATCGCGAAGGCCTCGAGAAACTGCTCATCGTTCCTATTAAAGGCTTTGACTTCTCCTGAAGCGTCATCCATCTTATTCACCAACTGGCAAACACCTGCATTCAGAGGCCAAAATACTTATACGTGAATATTTGGCACAAAATAAATATATTTTTGTATATATATTGTTGTTTTTGATCTACTGTATATAACCTGTAGAGCACAAAAGGGGATTTTTCTAAAGAATAAACTTGAAATGTGGCGTATATGAGCTGCTTTTGAGATACTTTAATGGTATTTTTTGTAATTTTCTCCGTTTACTTTTATTACATGAAAAAAGGTGCCAGCACTTTCTTTATCAATACACTTTTTGTGATGCATGAAAGAAAGAAGCTCATACAGGTTTGGAATAAATGAGGTCGAATAAATGACCATTTTAATGGTCCATTATTCTTAAGGCTGAGATCATTAGTGGTTTATCAGCTGTCAGCACCTTAATTAACCTCTATTGTAAGTCTAGATAAAAGGAGATAAAGCAATCAATTAAAAAAAGATTTTTTTCATCACGATTGGCTCAATGAGACTATACAAAATAAGACCTAAACCCTTAAAGAAGATGACATGCTAAATTATTCTAACCAATTCAGACTTTAATTATTACACGGTTTATATTGCACTTGAATTCGGCCAGAATCACAATGGTGATCATTGTTTCGAAACTTTAGTTAAAAATGCATGAGAAATGGTGCGGACTGAAAGCCAATTATAAACTATATTCATATGCATTCAGAAGATAATATATATAAAAGATGATATTCTGGACCCTCCGTCCATGTAAATCTATGAGATTTTGTTTTCACCAATTTCCTTTTCTTTTACACAATTCTAGTTTCACAATTTGAGGTGTCATTTATTGGTGTGGGATGATTAAGCGCCATATGAGCAATAGTAATATCAACATTTGTCTCAGTAGCACCACTAATAAATGCTTTTGATCATTTTAGGAACGACGTTGATTAATAACTCAGATTGTGTTAATATTGAAAACACACATACCTATCACTTTATCTTTCTTCCCATTCCTGATTGGCGTGCAGAGAAGACTTTTGATTTGACCGTTCGAGGACTCTAGATTTTCACTCTTCCGAAAAGAAACGAGAGGGAAAAAACAATTGCAATTGGAAAGTTTAAAATTCAAGCAGCTTAAGAGCTGAACGAATAAGAGCTCTGTGAAATCCCAGAAACATCCAACCCGATCTCATGGCAATTCGTACGAATTTTACGAGGTGGCGAATTCGTACGAATTTGTAAGATTTTTGCTAAATCGTAAATATTGTACGAGTTGCCCAATTTGCTTGAATTCGTACGAATGACCAACACCTGACCCCGCCCCTAGACAAATTGTACGAATTCGAACGAATTAGCCACCTTTTACTCACTCGTACAAATTTGCACGAATTGGTCGTGAGATAGCGTTGAAACATCGGGATGATTCCATCCCAATGTTTGAACGAATAAGAGCTCTGTTAAATCCCAGAAAAATCAAACCCGAACTCACGCTAATTCGTACAGATTTTACGAGGTGGCTAATTTGTATGAATTCATACGACCTCACTCGTACGATTTTTGCTAAATCGTAAATATTTTACGAGTTGCCCAATTCGCTTGAATTCGTACAAATGACCAACACCTGACCACACCCCCAAAACAAATCGTACGAATTCGTACGAATTAGCCACCTTTTACTCACTCGTATGAATTGGTCGTGAGATAGCGTTGAAACATCGGGATGATTCCATCCCAATGTTTGAACGAATAAGAGCTCTGTTAAATCTCAGAAAAATCAAACCCGAACTCACTGCAATTCGTACGAATTTTACGAGGTGGCTAATTCGTACGAATTCATACGACCTCACTCGTACGATTTTTGCTTGAATTTTTTCATTTTTTCATGAATTCGTAAGAATGACCAACACCTGACCCCGCCCCTAGACAAATCGTACAAATTAGCCCCCTTTTACTCACTCGTACGAATTCGTACGAATTGGTCGTGAGATTGATAGATGATCCCATCCCAATGTTTGAACGAATAAGCATTTACTGCGCACTTACAGCCCATGGAAATCGCTGGTCTTCGGTGACATCTGTGATGTTCAGCGACTCCATACTGTTCTTGACATACTGAGCGTACATGTAGTTAATCTTGTTGACGTCACATTCCCTGTAAAAGACATCAACAAATGATTAAGCGCTCCTGCTTATAACTACACATTACAATCAATCTCCTAGTGCAACATTGCTAATACTAGCAATGCAGAAAATGGGTATAGACACAAAAACCACACTACTCTGTAAAAGTGATCAGTTGACTTAACTTTTAAGAAAAGTGAGGAAATCTGTTGCCTTAAAATTATTAAGTAAATAAATTTCATCTGTAATTGCCAAAAATCCACCAAAAAATGTTAATTCTGTCACTGTTTACTCATCTTAATGTTTCTTCTGTGGAACATAAAGGTGAATTGACACTCGTTGTTAATTATAATGAGAGTGAAAAAGAAGGATGTGAAGCTCCAAAATAACCCAAAAAAGCCCTATAAAAGTGTTTTTGTAAGTTATATTGCAAGTCTTTTAGGGTGTGTTCACACTTGTAGTTTGCGTTCTTTTGGTCCAGATCAAAAAACAAAATGCATTATAGTCCTGGTTTCAATATTAAGGCCGAACATAAAGATATAAAACAAAAAAAAAGGCTTTTATGACAAATTTTGTGACGAAATGTACCACACATCCAAAACAATACTGTGTGCCTTTGGGGATCGGGATGTGCACCGTAAAAGTATCGCAGAAGTGGTCTTGTTTGTTATATTGCAAAGTCCTGTGTTCACACTTTTAATCCGAAACGGTATTTATAACGTATATTTTGCGAACTTACTTGCCAAACATCCGAAACAATGATGCATTCTGGGCTAAACATGCACGCTATATGTTTATACATATGATATCATATTACAAATACCATTATTTTGACCAGTTAAGAACTCGTGTAAAGGTTATAAAATGTGTAAATTATCGTCAAAATTAGCGGCAGTGAACACAAACTAGGATCTGCTACGAGGAGACGTGGTTCTGACGCCTGTACCGAACTGTCATGTGCTCCAAAAAAGCTGCATGAAAGTGGTCTCAAACATTACATTGCAAGTATTTTAATACATAGTCTTTTTAACATCACGACTGTGACGGGAAGAACTCGAGCATTCACGCATCTTATGACATCACATCCTGTTTTGGGTTGGTTTAGATGTCCGTGTTGCGTCCATATTTCAGTCGAACCGCACCAGAGTTTGTTCTGGAGGCGAAGCGAGATCCATCGCTTGTTTGGTTCAGATGGCAGCGTTCACACTTACTGAAATGAGCTGCATGTACAGTCTGCTTTAATCCAAGCAATCCTGCCAAGTGTGTACACACACTTGTGTGAGGAGGAGAATATGAAAATCATTCTTGAATTCTTGCATCGTTTAAAGTCCCCCTGTGGTCAATAAATGTATCCTCTAAAACTCATTTTTGATCACCAAAATTACATTTTTAAATGTTTTTTTTCCCTTGAAAACATGCCTTAAAATATCTTGAATGCAACTCGACACCTCATTTAGTATGCGCGGTTCTATGAATATGCAAATGAGCCCCGCCTCCACTCACTCACTCACTCGCTCACTCAAAGATCCACTGGTTGACGAGCACACGTTGATCTGATTGGTTACAAGGTCGTTTGTGACGTCAGAAACACCAGCGATTTCAAGCCGTGTTTTTGAGACTGTCTTTGGTTCACTGCAGTTTTAAGCAGAAAATACTCAGCAATGCTGTCGACTTATGAACTTACACACGCTGTGTCTTAAAGCGTATTAAAAACACCACATGGATGGATTTTCACCACAGGGGGACTTTAAAGGGTTCGTTGCATGAGTTGATTTAGCTATAAGAGATCAGTGAACCTCAATAACAAAAAAAGATATTACACTAGAAACTTCTAGGCATGTGTATTGGAGCTCAAGTCTGTAGTCTAAACTCCATATAGCGTCACTTGTATTGAACATTCCTGGCACTTTGCCTTGCATTGCATAACAGTAATTTGTATGATAACCCCACCTGTTCGGGAAGTCCACAGATCCCGCAAGCTCCTCATATTCCATGTGAAACACACTGGAGAATGTGTTCTGTAACACAAGCAGAACAGCAATCACTTACACGGCAACTTTAGAGAGGTTTAACAGAGAAGTAGGCCTGTATTTCTGTGGCTTTTTTAATGCTATTAGTGTCTGGCTTGCCTGTGTAAACTCAACTGCAGTCACATGGTTTAATGTGTCCGTGTTTGTGCATTTCTGGAAGGGTTAGAATTTCCCGCTCATGACGAATGAAACACAGTTCAGTACGAAGGGCGATAAAAAAAATTGAAACAAACATGCAATAAATTATGAGTTCAATTTCCACATTCCCGACCACATAACAAACATTGAATATGACTTCGCTTTCCCTTCCAACAATTCTCTTCCCCAAATATGAAGACACTTGGAGGATTGCCTATCTGATTTTTTTCACAATGTTAATCTGTTTCCATAACACTCAACGTGACTGCGACCTGGAGAAGGAATTCTAGAATTAACGAGTTTCTTTTTTCACTTTATAGCTGGACTTTAGTGCAAAGTCCAAGGACTATAAACACTTTGTGTAAACTTGAGGAAACCCAGAGCAGAACTAGGTTTCTAGGTTATCACATCTATGAATTATGATAGACAGAACTCCCTCATAAAGATAGACTCGATCCCCTTCACAACAGCTCACAAAGCTAGAAAACCTATGAATATATACGTTTAGATGAATATGTAAATATGTGCAGGACGCTTTCCTCTCAATAACACAATAAACACACAAACAGCCGTTCAGAAAGCATCAGATCATAGAGATGTAATTCAGCTCTCCGGTCAATATTTCATATTTAATCATATACAACTCTATACAATCTACAGCTTTACAGTATTAAACATGAAAAACAGTGTCTCCTTCACTTAGAAATACAACTTCGGTTTCTAGTATAAAGCGTATTCATGTTTTTGCTCGCGTCTAAACCTCGACGGACTGAACAGAAGAAACGAACCGGAGACGATGTACACCGCAAAGAAGGCGGAGCTTCAGAGCCACACCCACTGATTACATCATCACAACACGGACCAATGGGAGTTTACCAGCCGGAACTCCTGAAACAAACTCTTTTTTTTAAATGATGTCAAACCAGTTCATTCTTCGATCTCCCTTGAAGTGCAGTATATCGTCACTGAATCCATAGTAGTGGAAAGTTGTATGTCCAAATTCACAGTATTTATAAAACAGTACGCAAACAATACCTACTACTTTCGATGGGATTATAAAGTGTGCATTCGATGGACACTTTACTTTCCCATGAGGCCACGGGAGAGGGTTTGTGATTGATATTCGTAATACACACATTCATACTATGTCGGACATACTTTTTTTTAACCCTCGTGAAGCTTTCAAAGAACAAATGTAGTCTGTACTGGACAGTACGCGATTTGGGACGCAGTGAGTAATTGTAAATGGCTTTGTACTTTTATCAGAGTGAAACCAAACAAGTTGTTTTGTGGATTGGTGTTCTCCTCCTTGTGCTGCCTTTACACTGCAAACGCAGAGTCATTTATATGTTGATTTATATCTTGCTGACAGAAAACAAGAGCTGTTTCCATTCACCTGTTTTTATGCGCATTTTGGGATATCATATCAACATAAAAAACGATAGATGGAAAAGCCAAGATGTGCATAAATTCTTCGTAATTAAGTCAAGTCACCTTTATTAATATAGCGCTTTTTACAAGGCAGATTGTTTCAAAGCAGCTTTACAGAGATAACAGGAAAATAATGTTGTAATAATATAGTTAAATTTAAAATTATATGTCTCCATTTATTTGTCCCAGAGTGCATAAGAAACATATGTGCTCAATTGACGTGAATGCATTTTTATCCAATGAATAAAACCCTCGATGCGCAACAATAAACTCATATGACTTTCCTCAGCGTCAGCTGTGATTGGATAACTGGAGTAACCAGCGGACCAATGGCGTCGCAGCATCTCTAATGTTGGGTGTGTGTCGAAGTGTGTGGCCAGAATGATTGTGTTGAATTCCCTCCAGAAGCGTCTCACACACACGAGTGTGTTCCCGAACCCCAGCATCCGCACGCTAGAGAACACGACAGCGTTGACGGTGTTTCTCTGACGCTCCACACACTCGGTTATGATGGAGGGAACAAGAGAAAGATTGCAGCAGCTTGCATTTTTATTTCTGATATTTTGCACCAGTTTCTTACGATGTGACTATTTTGTTCTCTTGAACACATGGGATGGAAACGCTGCTTTATTTGGGTTTTCAAATTTTGTTCCAATTTTTAGTTAAATTTGCACATTTTAATGGAAACATGTCTACGTTTAAGACTGTGATGCAGCACAGAAGCCTGAAACCTAAGATCACCTACTGTAAAACTGATTAAACTGTTTTGCAAGCACTGCTAGTTCCTTCAGGAAATGCAGATGTAATTTTATAAATATTTGGTATTTTGGGTACATTAGGTAAATGTCAGTGGCAAATAAGGAAGTAATTCAGTCTGCTAAAGGAAGCAAGTGTCTTAACTCGCTCACTCAGGTATGGAAATATCTAACACAGCCTCTCTTTTATAATGCTGCATATTAGCACTGGCAAACTATTACCAAAACATAATATTATTGGGGGGGGTGTACAAGAAAGGGTTGCTCTGTAGATGCACCTGGGATTAATCGAAGTACAAGAGGCATTATATATAAAAAATCTTATAAACAAACCCCATAGTTCAGTTGTTCTCAATTTTCTTGGCCCAAGATTCAGAAAAGGTGTTTTAAGCATCCTAAATTATGGATATCCAATGTATTCTAAAGAAATGCAAAACATGCTTGATATTCACGTTTTATGCTCACACCAATTCTTTGAAAGTTTATGCTTTTTGGAAGTAAATGTAATGCAATATTTTGGTCTTACAGCCGTTTCTCTGTCAGTAATGAAGACGGTGCATTCTTGAGCCTGCATGAAAGACAAGATGGTGGCCACAGTTTTCCTCAGTAAAACCTCCAATGACTGTTGCTCCTCAAAGATCAGACTCGCCAGATCCAACAACACCTACAACACAACCCCAAACACGCTTTATACGCATCTTTACCAACTGATTTCTAACTAAAATGTGGAAAAATCAGCATACCTGGTTCCGCCTGTTCTCCAGCTGCGATGTCTCATAGAGTTGTGCGTTGTGTAGCACTATACCAGAGAAAGCCAGGTACGAAGAAAAGTCCTTTTGGAAAAACAAACCCATTATTATAGAGACGGATACAATAAAATGACAATGATATAGAAAGTGCAAAAGTGTTCACCCTCTCGTCCTGCTCTGTGAAGGCGCTGTTCTCTCCACACCTTTTATTGATCGCTTGTGCGACACCAACAACCTTTAAGCATTACATCAGACTCAAGGTTTGACAGTTAATGTTACATATATAGTGTAACAGGACTTTCGATCTCTTACCTCATCTCGGTGGTTTTTGATGGGCAAACACAAGATGCTCTGCGTCTTATATCCTGTAATTTGGTCAACTTCTGCATTAAAGCGTGGATCCTGATGCAGGAAAAACAGTGGGAAAAATCAACCGCAAATCCAATTTATTTTGCCATTTAATTTATCCTGGCTTACATTAATATCAGCATTTTAAAAATCAGCTGCCCATTTAATAAGAAATGCATTTTTTAATTATTCAATTTAAAGTGCCCGTATTGTGCTTTTTCCAATCTTACCTTTCACGCAGTGTGTAAAAGAGCTGTTTGTGAATGTAAAAGGTCTGCAAAGCTTTAAAGATCATACATTTATTTTCTCCTAATAGAAAGAACTGATTCTGAACTGAAACGAGTCGTCAGTAACTATGTTTGTAGCTAATTTGCATACTGCCAGCCTCTGGTCTTGATTGGCTGAGCAGCGTCTCTTAGCTCCGCCCTCAAACACTAGTGTATCTGAGACTGAAGAGTTTGGCTCGTGTTGTTCGTGTCGAGAAGACGCTGTTTTCTGAGATTGATACGGTAAAACCCACGCCATCGTTACTGTTCGTATCACTGTGATCAAGAGCTGAGATTCAGATATGATAATGAGCGTTTGCTTTCTGACCAATCACAGCAGAGCAGCTCTCAGAGAGGCGGGGCTTCGAGACACTGAATCTTCAAACGAAGCGTTTCAGACACTGAGAGAAAAGAGCTGATGCTGTAATGGATATTATGAGGACTTTAAAGTGTTTTTGACCTTGAATGCATGTAAACCTGTTATAGGAGACGCCAAAACACATCTAGGAGACTTTAAAAAAGCATAATAGGGAGACTTTATTATTGAGTTTCTACCCCAAAAATCTAAATGCTGTCATTTCCACTGCATTATTTGATCCGATGTTATGTTTAGCTCAAACTGAGGACTATGATATGTCTGGTTAGCACGGCCTTGGGACTGTGTGTCGGTTCTCCTATCAACATGTCATCACGTCATTTTCTTCTTCACATCTTGTGGCTCCAGTGATTCATTTACATGACATTTACAGATTTGGCAGGTCCTGCAACTGCAGTTCTGTTTGGCACAGAAATTACATACTTCACCTTTACATAATCAAGACAAATTAAGACAAATAACCTTTAAAGGCGCAATTTCTTGATTTCATCATGTTCTAATGTTCTAAAACATCATCATGAAGTTTTGAATGGTGATAGCTGGAATATTCCTTGCATCTTTATATAAAACCGTCTCAAACATAACCGGTAGCAAACATGGTTAAGGATTTACCTTCACCGTAATCATTCTTTCTCTCCCTGTCCCTGGGAGAAACGCAATTAAACTAAATTACAAAGAGCTAAAAATACCTGCGATCATTATACAAACTGTTGGTTAGCAACTGAATTGCGTAACAACATTTAAATCTAATCAAAGGCCTTAAGAGATGTAGCCTAAATTGCGTTTCTAAGGAGACTTTATTATTGACTAGAACGGTATTATCAAGCAGCAAATGTTATTTAAGTCTCTCAAACTGAAGAGTTTTCTGATATGCACATTACAAAATAATATAGAAGTATCAGATAAGAGGAGATATTAATCTGTTAAAATATGACTCATTATCAGTGCAAACAATTCTGTGTGAGATTACTGAGATTAAAGTCAATTTGAACGTTTGTCTGAGGGAAGAAAAACAACTTTGTCTTAACAGTGAGACATCTTATTCTTAAGTACTAGACCATCTCATTAAGACACAAATGTCTTAAAATACACGCAAGACTATTTTTAGTATTGGATAATTGGCATTTTTCATGGTGAGCACATAAAATGAAAACTAACATTGTAACTAGAATAGCTTTGCTTTTTTCATGATATTGTTGCTGATGTAGCGACCAGTTGTATTTATTTTATGCAATTTGTAATTCATTCTCATTCAAAGTCCCCCTGTGTTGAAAATCAAGCTTTTAATGTTGTTTATGTGTCTATGTGGTGTTTTTATTACGCTTTAACACACAGCGTGTGTAAGTTCATAAGTCGACAGCATTGATGAGTATTTTCTGCTTAAAACTGCAGTGAACCAAAGACAGTCTCAAAAACACGGCTTGAAATCGCTGGTGTTTCTGATGTCACAAACGACCTTGTAACCAATCAGATCAACGTGTGCTCGTCAACCAGTGGATCTCTGAGTGAGTGGAGGCGGGGCTCATCTGCATATTCATAGAACCGCCTATACTAAATGAGGCAAGGGTGTCGAGTTACATTCAAGTATTTTAAGGCATTTTTCAAGGAAAAAAACATTTAAATATGTCATTTTGCTGATCAAAGATGAGTTTTAAGGGATACAATTATTGACTACAGGGGGATTTTAAATGTTAAACGTCAAAAGATGAATTCTCAATCAATTTAGGTTGTCTCATTTATAGTCAGCACTTAAATGGTAAACAAATCACACAAAGCGTTCAAACCTCATATGCGTTCTTGATGTTCAGAGGCTGTCCAGTGGCTGCCACATATCCCACAATTCCTTTGTTCCATTCGAGGCGAATGCCGCTGTTTGAAGCCTCTTCAAGAGTGGATCCTTCTGCGACATCAAAGAGCCGGCTAACCAGGAACTTTCTGTTTGAACTGTCCTCTCCAACCAAGAAGAGCGAGTAGCGATCTGCGGCGATCAACTCGTGAGTGTGTAAGAAGATCTTGTGGCAGAGGGCAGTAAGATCCAAGTGACTTGAAACATCGCGTACAAGGTCCAACAAACGAGCGCAGCGATCACCATTCTGGCGATCTCCTGAATTCACAATCCCTCCGCCCACGTCTGCGCACTGGGAAGGAGGAAGAGGCATCTGAACCCGTTCTGCGTCGCTTAGGAAAGTGAGCGAACCCTCGGCGTCTTTCACGACAATGGGGCGAAGCGGCCTGTCGAACTCAGACGCAGAGATCTTTCGTGTTGGTGTGGATGGAGCCGGACTCGGGGCATCGGCTGGATGGAGGGCCGTTAAAGATTCCTGCGGGGCTTTTGATGCTTCCCTAGCCGGCTGAATGCAGTGGACACGCTCAGCAAACCAAGCGTTGACCATTTCCCTTAAAAAGAAATGCAATCAAAAGCATTAGCTCAGAAGTCTCTTGACCTGATTCTCAGCATTTAATAGAGCTGCGCGATTAATCGTTAAAAGATACCAATCTTGATTGCGATCTTATGACAACGATTCAATGTCTTTTAAACCTTTGACAAATAATCTGCGTTCTGATCAAATGATCACAGAAGTACTGGGATAAAAGTTTATAGTTCGGATATAAACACTGATGTCTACGGTAGCGATCAAAATACTGGGAATTAACTTTTGGAAGTTACTTGATGCTTCAAATGAAGATTGCATCAATTTCATCGTTATACCAGTAGGTGGCGACAAGTGACTGTTAAAATATGTGTTTGTCATTGAATCACTCATTCAAGAGATGTGTTCAAAAACACTGATTAATCCAGTAATGAACCGAGAGTCATTGAATCATTCACTCAACCTGATTTTTTTTCGGTCCATATCAAATCAAGCATTTTTTTAAATAGACTTCAGCGATCAACGTTTTGTCAGAACCTCTAGTAAACTAAAACTTATTTTGTTTAATTGTCAATTCAGAATCGTGGGAGAATCATGATCCCTATTTTAAACAAAACAAAAATATTCTCAATTTATCCAGAATCGTGCAACGACCTGAGAATAATAATTGAATGCATTTTATATTTGGCGCCAGTGTCAAAGTCCTTTAAGACAAGTCAGGTTAACTGGTGTTCATCTTGGTAAAACAACTATAGATAATAGCCTAGTCATACAAAAACAGTACATTTTCTGCGATCATTCTAAAGCACTGTACTGTAATGCACCGCAAATAAACTCAATAAAAAAAGGCTCTTGTGACTGAAAGGTGGCTGGAGAATCTGTTTAAAACCTCCTACTGATAATTGAACTAGCAAGATAAAACAGCTCAGTTGTTTCAAGGATTTATTGGCAGTTTGCTGGATCTACAGTATCTATATAATGAACGCTTTCCTTAGCGGTTGAATGGGACCTTGAGATTAACTGGAAAGACTATAAGAGCCCAC
>CM060622.1:1175000-1190000 GCA_030578275.1 Meda fulgida
ATGCATTACAATAATGTGTTATTCCCTTAAAGAGTAACTAATTGCATTACTTAGTTACTTGTTTTTTTAATAACAAAAAAAGTAATATGTTTAGGCAAATGTAAAGACCCTTTCACACCAAAATTGAAATAAGAAGGAAAATCAATAAATCAATAATTCACACATGTCCAGTAGAGGGCGCCGCTCAAACGAACCTCTCAGCGGCTGCTATTCTGGACAACAGAGGAATAAGATGCAGGACAAAACACACACTTTACCAGTAAAACCGAAATAATCTAGTCACTTTTGCTTAAGGTTTAACTGAATCATCAAAGGTCAATAAAGTGAGATTAAATGCATACAAATATTTATTTAGTTGGTGGAGTTTTGCATAGTATTCTGATTCAGCATTTCGCTGATTTTATTCATTTTGAGGAATATTTAATCTTTTTTTGTGCAAGTGAGATGAGTAAATGCACGCTCACATTCAGTCTAGAAGAACAATAACCATTATGTACACACACACACACACTTCGATTTGTCTCAACATGAGGACAGGAGAGCTGTCAGTCAATAAATGTTGAAACAAAATAACTTGCGTTACGTATTTGAAAAGTAACTCAGATATCAGTAATGCATTACTTTACTAGTTACTTCAAAAAGTAATCTGATTCCATAACTCAAGTCACTTGTAATGAGTGACACACAACCCTGACTATCTTCGACAGAAGATGGGAATCATCGTGCAACGTTCACAAGCTTCTCCTCAATCTGGATGTGCATGAACACACAAGTCCGCTAGCTGTGAGAAACACTGTCCAGATGTGGTGACTCGAGTCACTAAGCTAAACTTCTCTCTTCGCCTTTCAGTCATAAGTCAAACAACACTCGGTTCCACCACATAATTCCCCGCGCTACATTAAACAGTCGTGTGGTGGAGAGAGTCCTCCAGTGGAAACTATTCTGAGGGCTTAGTTTGCTCGACAAGACAAATATGGCAGTAAAATCATTTATTAAGGCTATATAGACTGGGCTTGAAACTCTTAAAACAATAATGTTTGATGTTTGAGGTCTGCAGAGAGAAAGATTCCCACACAAATTGACATGAGATCAGTTATTGCTCCAGTGCACATGGACACCAAAAAAAATCTGTATTATGATTTTTTTAAGGCCAGACAATTCATTTGTTAAGGGTCAATTTGTAAAGACAGACGACACGCCTGCGCACATGTAACCCTGTAACACAACACAGTCACACGGCTATATTTATTGTGGCAATATCCAGCTATACATTGCATGGGTCAAAATTATCTATTTTTCTTTTATGCCAAAAATCATTTGGATATTAAGTAAAGATCATGTTCCTTGAAGATATTTTGTAAATTTCCTGCCGTAAATATATAAAACATTTATTTTTGTGAGTGGATGCAGCACAATCGAGAACATAAATGCACAACTTGTGTTTTTCGATTTTCTCAATGTTTTGATTTTCCAGATTTTAAAATAATCATATCTCTGCCAAAATCAACAAACCATACCATCAATGGAAAGCTTATTTATTCAGCTTTCAGATGATGTATAAATCTCAGTTTAAAAAATGTTGGTCACAAAAAATGGCCCAGGTCACAAACATTTAGACTAAACACATGCACATGTGCACAGATTCACGTTTTTTAATTTTAAGTTTTACAACATTTTCAACGCTTGCACATTGGAAAATTTCATGGTGTGTGTTCTCGAGCACCAGACACTGTTTTGTGAATGAACAGCCAGAACACATTCAGGGTTTTCTGTGAGAGCGCTGTCATGTTAGCGGCCGCTAAGTTAATAACTAATGATCTTTGCAACTGAATCAATCAAAACTAACTTTATCTGGACAATAACTTTATTCTAGAGCTGCTGTAAAGCCAAACAATCTCTATTACTGTAATTTCCTATTATCACTGTAAAGCTGCTTTGAATCAGTCTATATTGTTAAAAGCGCTGTATAAATGAAGGCGACTGACGAGATGTGGCTGTATAAAAGTGAACGACGAAGTAAAAATCTTCAGGAGACTTTTATAGAACGATTCAAACAATAAACAGGAGAATCAACAAGGAGAAAAATACCACCCATAATGTGAATCAAACACAGACAGAAACTGAGTGCTTATATACATGGAAAACAAGGGGAGCTAACGAGATTAACAACACACAGCTGAACCAAATGATGAAGACGTGATCATGGAAACAATAAGGCGTTTACTCGTGGCCGGCTATTTTCATAAACGGACATTTCACCCTCTCCGTTTTCACAAATAACATTGTGCACACCTGTCCGTTTTCAGAAAAGTGTTCGTTTACACAAACCTGTGTATATATGCCGTCAAGAGCATGCCAGACCTGCAGGTGGCAGTGTGACGAGAAGCTCAAGCCCACGTCAGCCAATCAGAATCCAGAAAATCAAGATTATTTGCTGCAAACAGACTAAAGGGTTTGCTCCAACATAAATGCGACTGCGACTCTGAATGCATCCATGATCACCAAAGCCAAGTGAGAATGTAAACATAGGTTGCACTTTTGACCATATGGTTCTGTCGCATCTGTGCCGTCCGCTGCCTAAAACTCACTGTTTATCAGTTTACATGCAAATCGAGTTTTTAGAAAGAATCGTTTTTCAGAGGCGAATTCTCCGTTTGCGTGTAAACGGGGCCTTAGTGGAGTCATGTAGGGAACAGTGAATGATTTTTGACACTGCTAAAGCAGAGAACGTCTAATAAGGGGAGAACGTGCACTCTCAGTAAACTTCCGGCTTCTGAACTGGTTGCAGTTCCACTCTGGCTCCACATGAGGGCGCTCACAGGACGAGGGCAGTTCCACTCTGGCTCCACATGAGGGCGCTCACAGGACGAGTGCAGTTCCACTCTGGCTCCACATGAGGGCGCTCACAGGACGAGAGCAGTTCCACTCTGGCTCCACATGAGGGCGCTCACAGGACGAGTGCAGTTCCACTCTGGCTCCACATGAGGGCGCTCACAGGACGAGTGCAGTTCCACTCTGGATCCACATGAGGGCGCTCACAGGACGAGAGCAGTTCCACTCTGGCTCCACATGAGGGCGCTCACAGGACGAGGGCAGTTCCACCCTGGCTCCACATGAGGGCGCTCACAGGACGAGAGCAGTTCCACTCTGGCTCCACATGAGGGCGCTCACAGGATGAGTGCAGTTCCACTCTGGCTCCACATGAGGGCGCTCACAGGACGAGAGCAGTTCCACTCTGGCTCCACATGAGGGCGCTCACAGGACGAGTGCAGTTCCACTCTGGCTCCACATGAGGGCGCTCACAGGACGAGTGCAGTTCCACTCTGGCTCCACATGAGGGCGCTCACAGGACGAGAGCAGTTCCACTCTGGCTCCACATGAGGGCGCTCACAGGACGAGAGCAGTTCCACTCTGGCTCCACATGAGGGCGCTCACAGGACGAGTGCAGTTCCACTCTGGCTCCACACGAGGGCGCTCACAGGACGAGTGCAGTTCCACTCTGGCTCCACATGAGGGCGCTCACAGGACGAGTGCAGTTCCACTCTGGCTCCACATGAGGGCGCTCACAGGACGAGTGCAGTTCCACTCTGGCTCCACATGAGGGCGCTCACAGGACGAGTGCAGTTCCACTCTGGCTCCACATGAGGGTGCTCACAGGACGAGAGCAGTTCCACTCTGGCTCCACATGAGGGCGCTCACAGGACGAGTGCAGAATGAATGGAGGTCTATGGAGCTAAACCCCTTGTCGGTACACGATCCGTTCCACCTGCACGATCCGTTCTACGCATGCGCGTAATTACGTGGTAGAAAACGTCACGGTTTTCCTACACTATCAGTACCACGCATGCGATTAAACACTTGACGGCCAGGCGGCATAACTTGCGGCATATTTGTGTAACGTTAGTTGTATTGTGTTTAACATTTCACCGCGGGTCTAATTTGATGCTTTTAAATGTAGCTTACGCTATACATTACGGTGTGTTTACGTGGTTGCCAATTCAAAATAATAAAGTTGTGAGTTGTTACATGAACAGTTTCCTCCATACTCTCCTTTGAGATTGCTGTATGGTATTAGGCTTAACTTAACTTGCCGTATTTTGGTCTGAGGTCAGTAGTATTGTCTAAGACAAGTTGTGTCTGGGGTTTTTTTGTAATTAAAAGCTGCTAATATTAATTAACTTTTAAGTTGAGTAATTTTGTACTAGTATGGGTCTACATAGGCTAATATACATGAGGAAAATTATCCCTTCAATGTTGTTTAAAGACGACAATAAGAAACATAATATGCATTTCTGCCTAGACTATCTGCACTTACATGAAGCAAGAACTACAAACAAGTCTGGGGAAACGTTATAGACTAGAGCATTTCAAACTGACAATAGAAATGACTTGAAAGAAGCATGTGTACACACAGAAGTGACATGAGACCAGCGGTGGACAGTAGTGAAGTACACTTTGAGTATCTTTATTTAAGAGTAAAAATTCTCACACTCTCTCTCTCTCTCTCTCTCTCTCACACACACACACACACACACACACACGACCTGAGCAACGTAAAGAGCAAACTTCTCATTTCTTCCGCTGAACTCCATTTTCTTTCGCTGTGAGTGAATCCATAGAGTGAATCCAATCTCGCGGTACAAATATGCGCATGCGTGGAACAGATCGTGCAGTGTCATAAATCAAAATCAGCGTCGCAAAACAGAATTATCATTTGCGCATGTGCATTTTCTACTGCATCTACTACGCATGCGTAGAACGGATCGTGCACCGACACCCCTCAAAAGCCACTTTTCTCAGTATATAATTTTTTGTCTAGTAATTTGAATGTTGTATTCGAAAGGAGATACAAAAAATGTACACATTGCTGGGTGTTCGATTTTTTAGAGTCACTTGTTAGCTTTAAAAAAGTCTTTTAAAATGTCAATGACGTCATACACATCGTACGACCAGAGATACTGCTTTACGGCAATCCTTCAGTGCTTTCGCGCTCTGCACTTTCTATCCTCTCGAGGCATCGACAGCACAGCGGACACAGTAAACACACATGTAGAAGAGTTCAGTCCGCCTTAACATTCTCCCGCTTCGGACGCCACAATGCCATCAAGCGGTGTCTCTGTCGTAATCAGTCCTTCACTGAGCAATCAGCGTTCATTAGCAGAATGCTAGCGTGTTATGGCCAACAACAACTCAACCTGTAAGAAATCGAAAGGACATAAGTACTCGTTCATTCAACTTTCGACCTATAACCCATGTGGAACTTGCAAAACCTACAATCAAATCTGAGATTTCTCAATGGCAATCGGGTGAAAGACACACATTTAGCCGTCGAGCTCCATAGACTCCCGTTCATTTAGCACTCGGACGATCGCCCCCAGTGGAGCTCTGGTGGAACTACAACCAAAATTCAGTACAATAGGAATTATAGGGAGTGGCCAGGCTCTCCGTAGACGGCTCTGGCTAGAGTAAACCAGGCACTAAACACAGGAAGAGAATCAGCAGAACAAAAGGAAGAGAAAATACACTTCAAAATAAAAGTCCTAGAACACAAAAAACCACTGGCTAAATTTCATTGTGTTGTGTTTTAGAGTTGACAGAAATGTCCGTAAACTTAACAGGTAATGGTGATTTTCTTCCAGGACATTATCTATTTTTTCTTCCAGTGCTACATAATTCAACATATGGATAATGAATCAAATTAGACTTCAAATTATGGGGGATCTGACCACCTAATTAAGGTGGAAGTAACAATAAGAAGGTTTGGGAGCATATATGTTCAAATGTTAATAATTAAAAAAATAAAAAAAATAAACTATTTCAATGATCACACATATTACAAGTGATTCACGGTGCGTATTTTCTTCTGGCCGCCACATTCAACTCTTTTTCTAAGTATTGTTCTCAGACTAAACATAAATACTGTTACTTATCCCTTTAAATTTGGATATATCACAAAAAGTTCCATTATTTTGTCTTTAAGTTCAAAAAGATGAACATCTGCTTGAGATAAACATCATCAGATTGTGATTTGAACATTTCCTTAAAACACACACTGAATGCTAGCCTGGTTAGAACCAGACCATTCTCAGTTGTAACTGAGTAATGGCAGAGACAATTTATATGGAGACATGTCACTTCCTCAATCCTCAATACAACTATATAGGGAAAACCCGTTAACGCCAAAGATGGCGATTGTATGCACATGTCCCGCCCCCCCCGCTGGAAAGCCAATCGTCTGCTTTTAACAGTCAAGCCGGGAAACATTTAAGCCTATCGTCTGGTTCCACTGACGCATGCGCACAGTTGAGGTTTGCGACAGCGGAGAAGAGAACCCTTGCGCATGCGTAGTAAAAGTATAACCTGTGGGGAAAAAGGCGTTTTAAACCTTATTTTGGGGCAAAGTCAACCTGTAAGAAATCGAAAGGACATAAGTACTCGTTCATTCAATTTCGACCTATAACCCATGTGGAACTTGCAAAACCTACAATCAAATCTGAGATTTCTCAACGGCAATCGGGTGAAAGACACACATTTAGCCGTCGAGCTCCATAGACTCCCGTTCATTTAGCACTCGGACGATCGCCCCCAGTGGAGCTCTGGTGGAACTACAACCAAAATTCAGTACAATAGGACTTATAGGGAGTGGCCAGGCTCTCCGTAGACGGCTCTGGCTAAAGTAAACCTGTGGGGAAAAAGGCGTTTTAAACCTTATTTTGGGGCAAAGTCATCAAACTTGTTCAGCGATTTTTATCAAATTTTACTGCTGTTTCTATACATGCAGTTTTTATGTCCCGGTGACCAGTGAAAGTGCAGTTCTGACTCTCTGCCCATTAATTTAGATAGGAGCCTGGTCTTGTTAGTCCGAAATAGCTGCCCGGAGGCGTTGCCAAGATGGCGGTCGAGTGGCATGACTTGCCTAAAAGGACCTTGGTTATGGTCTGGCAAAGCCAAATCATTTCCAGAGGGGCGTCACCAACGGACGTCACGGGTGTACCTAAAACCAATCAGAGCGCTGAAGGAGATGACGTATGCAGAGCGGCGGCCGGCGGAGAAACATCTCCGAATATTGTTCTTTGCTCGGTTTTTAACAAAAAGGAAATGTTCAAGTCGCCTAAAACAGACGCGATCGCTGATTCGAACGAGTGATGTTCGACGGCGGCATCCATCTTTGTAATTTAGGCTACAAAATCTGCTTCAAAATCCCAGCGCTGTCGTCATCGTGTAAAGCCCGGCCCAACGTTTCTGATTGGTGCTTCAATTTCGACGGATTGGGAATGGGCTTGAATGAACTCTTTGCCAGACTAATTTACAGAGCAAATCTAAATTTGCCGGAAGTTGTCAGGGTTTTCCCAGGCTAACTGAATGCGCCACCTATTTCTTTTTTGATTCAATACACACGACCAAAATATCGTGACAGTTAGAGGGATAGTAACATAAAAAAGTAATTCCAAACCTCTATCCCTCACTGCAGAACATAAAATAATATTTTTGAACTGTGTTGTGAACTGTTTTTATCCGTATTGAAAGGTCCTCGGGGGAAATGATTTTGGGTGAACGATTCCTTTTTGCGAACGATTATAAATGCATGCACAGTTTATGCCATGACATGCACTTCA
Source organism: Meda fulgida (assembly GCA_030578275.1). Classification (NCBI taxonomy): domain Eukaryota; kingdom Metazoa; phylum Chordata; class Actinopteri; order Cypriniformes; family Leuciscidae; genus Meda; species Meda fulgida. Next base: position 1,182,617 of record CM060622.1, read on the forward strand.
AGTCCTGCATTCGGCATATTTACCTCCAGCTCAGTTCTCCTGAGGATCACATCTCCTCTAGGACCATGAAGAGCCTCGCGGTAGAAAAGCTTCTGTGAACAGATAGAGCTCCGGCTGAATGTTGCGAACATTATAGTGGAGGTTTCAGGGGGTTGAGTCTTTCTTTCTGAGCTTGACGAAACATAGAGCTTTCCCTGGTACACATCACCCAGGTCGAGCAAGACGTGGAGTAAACACAGGGGAAAGTGTGCAAGGACCCTATGAGTGACCACCCGTCCCGCTTTGTCATCGGTCTGTTGTATTTTAATGATCATATTAAGAAAACTTGCGTTCGTCCTTTTGCCTTTAAAGAAAGCATTTTATTTACTCTTTTTGCGGCGTAGTTTTTCACCTATATTTAACAGCGCGTCGTCAGAAGTACAAATGCATCAGCGGTTTTTGAAATCCTATCCAATGGTTGTAAGGAAAGGAGTAAACACGGTCACTGGTAGGCTGTGACGGCTGTCAATCAAAATGTGGAGCGGTGATTCGTTCCCTGTGTTCCCTGTCAGAAAACAAATGGATAATTCGGTAAATTAAAATTGTTGCTGGCTGTGGTTGTTTTAATTCACATCCTTTATAAAAATACGTTTTTGGTTTAATATATTCTTAATATATAAGACTGTCAATGAACTAATTTATTCTTAATATATAAGATTGTCAATTAACTAATTTCATGTTGTTTTATATTTTATTTGTTCATTATTTATTTAGTTGGATGTTAGTTTGACTGCATAATGCCTGCTGCCTTTTTGCTCAGTGATGATGAATCTAAATGGCATGTAAAATAAACACATGTTATGTCACATTGTGATGTAATGGTGTTTTCTAGAAGGGACTAAAGAACAAAGTATTTTTTTATCAGCTGAAAGGCAGAATACAAATGTTTTATTAAGTTAGATAGACATTTATATAACCATTTCAGCTTATGTTTTTATGTTGGTAACATGTCCCACACAAACTTATAATCGTCCCACATTTGGGTTGTTTGATGGTGGTCACCCTCTGAGACGAATAACAAGATGTCTTTAATAATGCTTTAATAACTGGGCGAGCGAATCGCTGTAAATTCACTGGAATTTATTTGCATCATCAATTAACATTCAAAAAGACACGATGAAAATAAATGAACTCATCTGGTTTATTAATATTGTGGTGAATGTCTGGATCTGCTGGCACGAATGCATGCATCTGTTGAAAATGAATTTTAAATGCATTTGTTTCCCATTAGTGCTGCTGCAAAACCTGCTATCAATTGTTAGGGTTTTTATTTTTCGCCAGATTAATTGGTCAGAATAGTAAGTTTGATGACTTAGAAAATAGAAAATACATAAATATACCGTTTGCATCGGCAGATTGTGACAACATCACTTCTGAAGCAAAAGGCCTGTTTCACACCGAGAACAATGACTACGGTATAATGCGAACTATATTCGCGTCCACACCAGTGCTCGTTATGCTCAGTTATGGTCATTATAAGGTTTGTGCCAGCTGCTGATTTAAATGCTCTGTAAAGCAAGAATGATTCTGATTGATTTTATCATTCACAATTATTCTGAAAGTGATTCCAATTTACATTTTTGGCAGATGCTTTTATCCAAAGCGACTTACATTGCATTTCAAGCTACACATTTACATTCTTATCAGTTCTTGCTTTCCCTGGGAATCGAACCCGTGACCTTGGCGTTGCAAGCGCCACCTCTCAATACAAGAAAGCTGAAGATATCGTGTCTGTGTGTGTGTGTGAGAGAGAGAGAGAGAGAGGGAGAGATAGAGATTGTGTGTGTGTGTGTGTGTGTGTGTGTGTGTGTGTGTGTGTGTGTGTGTGTGTGTGTGTGTGTGTGTGTGAGTGTGAGAGAGAGAGAGAGGGAGAGATAGAGATTGTGTGTGTGTGTGTGTGTGTGTGTGTGTGTGTGTGTGAGAGAGAAAGAGAGAGAGAGAGAGAGGGAGAGATAGAGATTGTGTGTGTGTGTGTGTGAGAGAGAGAGTGTGTGTGTGTGTGTGAGTGTAAAAGAGACAGAGAGATAGAGATTGTGTGTGTGTGTGTGTGTGTGTGTGTGTGTGTGTGTGTGTGTGTGTGTGTGTGTGTGTGTGTGTGTGTGTGTGTGTGTGTGTGTGTGTGTGTGTGTGTGTGTGTGTGTGTGTGTGTGTGTGTGTGTGAATGCGTGTATGTATGAGAGAGAGAGAGATAGAGGGAGAGATAGAGATTGTGTGTGTGTGTGTGTGCGTGAGTGTGTGTGTGTGTGTGTGTGTGTGTGTGTGAATGCGTGTATGTATGAGAGAGAGAGAGATAGAGGGAGAGATAGAGAGTGTGTGTGTGTGTGTGTGTGTGTGTGTGTGTGTGTGTGTGTGTGTGTGTGTGTGTGTGTGTGTGTGTGTGTGTGTGTGTGTGCATATTTCTGGCAAAAGAGTAATTAGGTAATTAGTAAAAATGCTGGTTTTCGTATTGTAGAGTTAATAAAAGTAATCATGACTATTAATGTTTGAAACGGAAGTCATATGTCGGTAGAGAGTTAATCCTCAACATCAAATCCGTCTTGTATGAAAGATAATTGTCAAAAACTCAATTATGTCTGTGATTTAAAACTATCTCCAGTTTAAACAGCTGTAAAATAGGGTCAAAAGTGCTAACAATAGAAGCACATCTGGAACACTTATCGGTCCAAACACATTATTGCTGTCCGCTATATGTGAACCACCATTTTTTAAACTTGTTGAATAATGCAGATTATCCATGATCTTCCTAACCGTATTCTTCATCCAGTGTCTACACACACAAAAAAGCTGTTTAACCAACTTAGTTAAATTAAGGAAAGCTTTTCCACGAAATTAAATTTCATTTTACCAACAAAATCTAATTTGTTTGAAATTATTTGTTGTAATGTTGCTGTATGAACTTAAATGCATGTAGTCAAGACTACTGAAATTATTGTCATTCCTAGATAAAGTTTTGTCAAGTTAACTAGATTTAATTTTTGTCCTGCCTAAAATCGCCAACATTATAATTTTAGCTACTCTACAGTCACTTTCAATGAAAGAAACTACTAATGTTCAATTTAATTAAAACAACTTTTTACACAATAATAATATGTCTTGGTCTGTGTGTGAGATTTAATGCACGTGTGTGTATACTGAGCCAAAACACACTCGTCACTCTTCTGCATAATGGTAAGTCCTCTACATAACTGAACATTAAATACTAACATTAACTAACAACATCTTTCCATTTAATGAAAAACACATAAAATAACACTTTAACCCCTAAATTTACCCTCCTAATGCAGTCTCTTGCAAAGCATGCTGGGAACTACACTGCCCAGGTAGTTGTCAACAAAAATGATTCATAGTTTTCACACAAATGAATTAAGAAAACTTCAGTTTTAAATATATTAGGTTGATTGAACACCAGTTGTGACAAAATATTACACAATAGTGTTACTTTTGCTTATTTTAATTAATTAAATTTAACATTTTAACATTTTTTTGAGTGAGGGCAACTTCTGGGGAATTATATTTCTCAACATCTGTCACAGAATGTGTAGAGAAGCGAGCGTTTGAGGAGGTTTGCTGGTCTCCTCGACTGGGTCAAGCTGGTCGATCAGAGGGAATTGTTGCTGGAAGAAGCGAGGAACGCATTCGGCGTGTGGAAACACTCTTGATTTCCCTCAGGCACTTTCCACACACACACACACACACACACACACACACACACACACACAAGCTCAAATCCCATGAGGGTTGTTTCATGCTGTTCTTGTTTTCAGTTGTGATGAGAAGCTTATAGTTTAATCAAACACATTACAAAACTATATTAAGCTGATGTAATTAAGATGATGATTGGATTAGGATTTGACAACAACAAAGGTATTGAACCTAGAAAAAGTCTGGAAATATGAATAATTAGTTTCAAGCCTCTTCTTACTGTGATGACATTAAAATACATATTTGGGCATTTTAGCTGAACAGAGTCTTTTTTGTCAGTCTGTTAATAGCCTTGTCAATGGATAATGCATGCTTATTGTGTAAAATATTTTATTAAATTGTGTTAGCCTATATATTTATATCACATGAAAATTGCTATTATATCGGCCATCGCCACACTGCTCCATAGTGTGTTGATGTTGACGCACCTTCTCTTATAGTCCCGCTGTGGAGAAACTCCAGCGTTTAATGTTGTTTATGTGTGTATGTGGTGTTATTAATATGCTTTAAGACACACATGTGTAAGTTCATAAGTGGACAGCATTGCTGAGTATTTTCTGCTTAAAACTGCAGTGAACCAAAGACAGTCTCAAAAACACGGCTTGAAATCGCTGGTGTTTCTGACGTCACAAACTACCTTGTAACCAATCAGATCAACGTGTGATCGTCAACCAGTGGATCTCTGAGTGAGTGAGTGAGTGGAGGCGGGGCTCATTTGCATATTCACAGAACCGCGCATAATAAATGAGGTGTCGAGTTACATTCAAGATATTTTAAAAGGCATGAAGAATTTTTTTTCAAGGAATTTTGGTGTTCAAAGATGAGTTTTAATGGATAAAATGATTGACTGTAGGGGGACTAATAGTTTAATGACGGCTGGTTGACATAAAATTGCAAAGTTACTTATAGTTAGTAGAATATCTAAAGTGGACCATCGAAATAAAGTGTTACGAAAATACCCAGATGACTTAATCAACCAAAAAAAAAAAAAAAAAACATTGGACCAAATGTTGGACACTTCATGCACTCGACTGTCGAAGCTTTAATTATGTAGAAGGAGGAGGGCTTCAGGCTCTAATGATGAATGACTAAATAACCTCATAAAGTTCATGTCCTACAGTGTTCAGTACAGTGCATTTTCATTTTTAATAAATATGGGGAACAAGAGTTAAGTCAGGGTTCAAACTTGCCATAATGTATCTGCGCAAAAGGCCATGGCTTACTGGAAGAGTTATTAACACATGACTTTCCCAGATCTCAGAGAAGCCGAAATTCAGACAAAGATGCATTAATACCGCACACAATTCATATTAAAGATAAATATTTGGAAGTTCAGAATTCAATCATTTTTCTGGCTTCCATCAACAAATGTGCTCTCAGCGTTGCTCATCCCTCCACGGGTTTATTTTTAGCAAGAGGCCTTTGGAATAACTCTTGCCTTGAAATGGAAATTTAAGATCAACACAATGAGAACTTGGCTCTGCAGCATTTTCCCCTGTGGGAATGTGTGACTTATACAAGTACTCAGAGATGGAATAAATGCAATTCTTAAACATCCACACATCCACAAGGGGATCTCCAAATACTAACAGAGGAAACTGGATTTCCTCTGCAGGGATCTGTGATATGCAGGATCCTCTTTTCCTGACAGTTTTGTCTATGGCAACTTCAGAACGTGTTTTAAAGACTCAAAGCGATTAATGGGTGTGCTATACTATAAATGACTGATTTGAGAAAACACATGCATTTATAATGCATGTACACATGCTAATGCACATCCTATATAAAACATGTGTCAAATCGCAGAGTGGAGATGCTGTTTCTTTAACACCACTGACTTCATGCCTTTACATGAAAACACTTTCACTGGTACTGTAACTTTGACCTAATGGCAAAAACTGAAATGATTTTCCAAAATGTTCTACTTTTCAAGTTCCATCGACAAAATTACAGCACAAGGTTTGGAATGACGTGAGGATGAGTAAATATTGACTTAAAGGAAAATTCTGTCATCAATTTCTTTCTTCTGTTGAACTAAAAAGAAGATATTTTGAAGAATGTCGTAACCAGTTAGTTGATGGTCCCATTGACTTCCATTGTAGGGAAAAAATAAAAATACTGTGGTAGTTAATAGTGTCCATCAACTGTCTGGTTTCAACATTCTTCAAAATATCTTCTTTTTTATTTCAACAGAAGAAATAAATTCATATAGGTTCGAAACAACGATCCTTCAAACAAGGATGTTCACTTCTAAACTAGTTTAGACTGTAACAGCTGTTTTATGTTGGCTAAAATTACTCGTGACCCAGATCTTCTGAAGTGAGGTCAGGGCAGTACTGTGGCTTTAAAAAAAATGTATAGAAAATTGTTACAAGAAAAGGACATTAAGTCTCATTTATGCACACATTTGTGTGTGAAATCTGTATACAAATGTTTTCAAGAACAAAACTTTTTAAAAAATTATTACAAATTAATGAACGAAAAAAATGTAGGAATATACGGAAAAATATGAATAACTGAAACCACACGTATATGATATCATATTATAAAATTAATAAATAGTAGCGTAATTGAATTTCATCTTAAATATTTCATCGTATGCAGTGAAAGAGTAAGAAAAGCTTCAACATCGCGGTTTCTCTGAATAATGCAGATTTATGCATATGTACAGCTGGCTGATGAGAAGTCTGTAATCTGGGTCTGTATAAAAGATGTTTATTGAGTTTGAACTGGTTTTTAAGTGACTCGCTCGTCATTGGTTGAAGAGAATGTTGACAGGAAAGCGTGCGCGGAAAGCCCTTATATGGAGATGGTTTGGGCGTGTTTTATGCAAATAACTAGCCTCGTGCACGCGGACGCTTTTTCGTGAGAAGTTCTTCTATGAGCACAAATGTGAAATGATCCACGCAATTAGTGAATGAGGATCGTTGTCTAATAATAGCGTGTGGACTGGAGAAACATACACTATAGTGAAATATTAGGACCCAAAACCAGTGAACCAATAAAGGCAAGAAAGTCCCACTATGAGGTTACTCACACAGCATTAGGAGAGTATAAAGAAGAAGCAGAAACAAGCGATAAAAGCATGTACAATAACACAATCATCAAACATGAAACAGCATGTAAATAAAATTTGACAAAAACTCAGCTTTTTGTTAAAAATATTGCTTTTTTAATGAAACTTACCCACGTTCACGAGATAATAAGAATACATGAAGCTAGAATAAAGTTCATAAAAATAAAATACCTAAATAGGAAAAAGTTCAAAAGTAAATATAAATTGTAAACTTTGACGTTAAGTTCAATTAAAGAAAACGTACAAGTAGCCTATACTCTTTAGTTCTGTTTGGGAGGCTTTAGCTCATGTTTAGTTCTGTTTCCTGTTTCCTGTTTGAGTTTGTTTCCTTAGTTACTCATTGTTTGATTATCATGCACACCTGTGAGTCATTTCGTTGATTGGTTTGATTGTTCAAGATTCTTTCAGTTACAGTAATTGTCATTTTGTTGTTTCTAGTCCTGAGTTTCGTTCAATAAAGTCTTAAAGTGATGCGTTTAGATCCTTTCACTTTCTAAATATCTTCTTTTGTGTTCAACAGAAGAAAGAAACTCATACAGGTTTGGAACAATATGAGGGTGAGTAAAT
>CM060622.1:1192500-1252500 GCA_030578275.1 Meda fulgida
TTACATTTATTGGTGCATTAATACACATAACTTACTTGTATGCACATAATGTGTGATATCCTTACACAAAATAAATGGGTAATGCTTTACAATAAGGTTCATTAACATTAACTACCTAAGACAACATGAACTAAGAATGAACAATACTTCTTCAGGATTTATTAATATTAATTTCAACATTTACTAATACTTTTTAATAAAGGAGAAGCCGTATGGTTTCCAGTGGAGCGATGGGTCGACGGGCCGAGGTGGAGCCGATGGGTCGACGGACCGAGGTGGAGCTCCTCTGAGCTGGATGGAGCTAGTGGCCTGAAGACACTGGGCAGGACTTCACAGTGTGTAGGAGATGCCAAGGGGATGAAGGACAGCAGCAGAGGCAAGGCTGAGGAACTGGCGGTTTGAGGAGGTGGGAGAGGGAGCTTGGGTGGGTATTCTGGAGACTCAAGGGACGCTGGAGATATGGGGAAACTGGGAATAATGTCACCGAATAAGTCAGTAAGATCTACCTCCTGAGTTCCTCAACATAAGAGCCAGAGGCCTTGATTAGCTCACACACAGTAGCGGAGTTGTAGACGGGGCTTTAATCCCAGCCCTCAAGCACTCCCTCAGCGACACACGATGATGCCGGCTGGTCAGACTCATGATGAGGGACACGCTCCTGCCCGATGAAGGACAAACAGTCTGCTGGGTTCCTCTTTGGTCGGTTCATTCTGTTGTGTGGATGGCGGATGAACCCAGGCGCAGACAGTATGCAATCACAGAACGTTTATTGTAGACAGAAAACAAAACCCACGAAGGGGTAAAACAAGGGCAACTCTAACGAGGGAAGACTAAACTAACGCTTGACAAACTAGACCATAAACTAACAACAGAAACAGGATCAGTAATACACTAGACAAAACTCACAAGGTACTCACAAGGTACTCACAAGGTACTCACAAGGTACTCACAAGGTACTCACAAGGTACTCACAAGGTACTCACAAGGTACTCACAAGGTACTCACAAGGTACTCACAAGGTACTCACAAGGTACTCACAAGGTACTCACAAGGTACTCACAAGGTACTCACAAGGTACTCACAAGGTACTCACAAGGTACTCACAAGGTAAGTTAGCAATGACGCACACAATGTATGACAAAGTCAAACAATGAACCGACACAGGACAGCAAACACAAGTGGATTATAAAGGGAACACTAATGACAAGGACAGGTGAAACTGACTAGACAATAATGACCAGACGAGGATAACAAGGGGGCGGGGTAACGAAATGAGACAACACAAGCACATGGCCCAAACAACAGACCATGGGCCTGTACATAAAACATGGGTCTGTCATGATCCTGCCACAATACTAGAAGAATACAAGGACATGGCAGAATCATGACAGTTACAATACTATAACGCATTAATGTTATTACACAGTGTATGATTAACCATTTAGCAAATATAAAATCTTTTTATAGAAATCTAGGTGTACCAAATGATTAATTGATTAGCCAATTAAGAACATTAAACAAACAACAACAAAAAATCCATTAAATGGATTAAATTATAGAAAATATATTATACTGATTGGTGCAAATGAAAAGTTTGATAGTAGCTGATAGCATTATGGAAGGCAGTTACTGTGAATGAAACTTATTATCTGCAGTGAAAAGTATACTGTGTATTGTACAGATATAATTAAAAATATGCTGAAATGTTTGAAAGAAAAAAAGGACTTAAAAGAAATAACCTGCCATGAGAAATAATAGCTGTGGTGAAAAAGTAAAACGTGTCTTATATTTAGGGTATGACATCATATTAAGTGTAATGGCTTTCTCAGAACATCCCTAAACAAGCTTTCTGAATATAAGATATTTGAAATAAACCTGAATTTACACATATATATTGTATAACGTTTAGTATGAAAAAAACTAAGATTGACAAATGTGGGTTGCTGTGTTTGAAGCTTTTACAGAAACGAATGGGCGTTGTTTTTAAAGTCAAGTCTGCCCTCTTCTGGTAGTTTTGTAGAATTATACCAAACACTCATTGGTATTCCTATTACAATAGATTACAATGACAGTCCATTTTCGTAATGGTTTTATACTGATCTAATGACATTTTCAACACCCTAACCCTAACCCTAAACCTTCCCATCACAGAAAACTTATGGGATTTTAACCCCCCATTTAAAACAACAAAAATTAAAATAAATAAATAAAAAAAACAGCATTTGGTATGTGTCACAGTCATCGTCTGCGCCAGTCTGTCTTTTCTGCACTACACTTCCCAGAATCCTCCTTGTCTCCACACCTGAACTCACTCCCTCAATTATCCACCTGCCCATCGTCCTCATCCGTGTCACCTGTCCTCACCTCGTTATGTTTGATTTGTGCTTATATTTAGTTTGCTTCTGTTCAGTTTGTCCTGGTCTGCTCTTGTAGATGTCTGTGTATTATGTGTGTATACTCTCTGCCTGTTTGCCTGCCTGTACCAGTTTGAGTTTTTGTTAGTAGTAAAGCGTTTGTATTGGAGCGTTTTGACTCTGAGTCTTCTTCAGCCCCACCACACCTGTGACAGTATGATTTATAAGCTGTTTTGCAAATATGACTGGAATTACTATCTTTTGAGGAAAATTTGGTCCCCATAAGTAGTGTTTACCAGGTACACACGCGTGCTTGTATATGGTTTATGGGGACTCTCCATAGGCGTAATGTTTTTTTAAACTGTACAAACTGTATATTCCATCCCCTTACACTTACCATATACAAAAGAATACACACACACATTTTGGACATTGGTTTCATCATATAAGTAACTTATAATCTAATATATCTAATCTAATCTTTATTATATACAAAGTTCTATCATGAAACTCTAGAAGGCACTGACTGATTCTCTATAGGAAACAGATGATTGGTTCCTGCTGTATCAGCAGCCAATGAGCTTGTTGCTCAACAGCAATAACAGCAGCAGCAGCAATAACAACAGAATATATTCTACAGAATTGGTTCAAAGTTAGAGTTGGAAACATCTTGAAAAAAATTGTCTTTTTCCACTGGGTACCACAAGAAAGAATGCGAGGACAAAAGATACACATATATAGATATATATATCTAAGCACAACTTTGCCATTAATATGTTTATAAGCAACTGAAAAAAGCACAAATGTCAGGGCATGTAAAAACATCTCAAGGACCCCAAAAACACCTTAAACCCCAGAGGGTTAAGATCACTTGATTTAATTGTTGATCAAATGTATTCAAATGATAAACAACAGATGCAAATTAGAAAGTTTATTGTTCATAACATTATGAAAACAATTGCTATTGCTTTACAAGAAGGGTAAATAAACATTAAACTTGTAAAAAATAGTTAACGTTACGTCACGTTGTAATTATAAATCTTGTAATACGTCAACAGAAAATATTCTTAAATGTTTGAAAACCAATTGTAAACAGTAGAAAAGCCATTAAAATACTATATTATAAACCATCCGGCTGTATTATCCTTTAGATAACAATGATTACACCAATATTAAGATTTAATAAATGTAAAAAGATGTTCAGCAAATGTAAAAAAAAAAAAAGATTATTTATGAATAAATGATTAATGAGTTATAAATTAATTATATTCATTCATTCCATTTATATTACATTATAAATGGAATGAATGAATTAATTATTAATAAACATCATCAGGGAGTGCTGTAATTTATGTCCTCTAATTCAATTATAAAATAAACTTCTCTTTTGGATTCAAACTTATGTACTTCTTCACAGCAGAAGTGGGCAAAAAGTTGATGAATGTATCATTGCAGACAGAATGCACTGCTTTTTACTGAGCAAGAAGTGTTGTCACAGGAACTACACTGCACTGCTTCTCCTTCGCAGTCACACACAGTTGCTTGAATGGTGCTTTCCTGATCCAACCCAGCCTGATAAATAACTTTCAGCACAACATTGTAGTCACCCTGCTCCAATGCAAACTTCAGTTTCAGAAAGACACCGGTTGCTAAAAATGGACACATTATAATAGTTAGACATGTATACCAAGACAGACAGATATTTTAATGTGTAACATGTTAAAGAATGATTAATTTCTCTTTAAAACATCAGTAATTGCTCACATGTGCCATTCATCGAGGTGGACCAATTTTTACTGGTTTCTCCGTGGGTCTCAACTCTAAAAGGACCAGCGAAAGGAGGTCCATCTTGGTCCGTTATAGAGAGAAGCACTGGGACTGAACCACGATTGCACATTTTTATATTCCTTTCAGTGATGACAGGAGCGTTGTCATTTACATCTTCCAATTCAATTACCAGGGTTCCTGTGCCAGTTGCTGGAGCGTCACCTGCACACAAGCAGACATCAGAAAAAGGCCAGCAAGAATTCTTCTCTTAAAAAAGAAACATAAATTACCATCATTATCCAATGCCCAAATGATAGCTCTGTATTTGCCATCTTTGACATAGGAAGATTCTCTATCCATGAGGCTCTTGACTTTAATAACTCCAGTGTCTGGAGTAACACTCAGCCAGCCGGCAGGATCACTGCCAATTTTATATCTGGAAGGAACCAAACATACAGGTTAAGTCTTCCCTGGTAGTTTAAAATCTTTTGCAGTTAAAAGGATATCTAGGCATGCTATGATTTGAATTCTGCGGATGAGAGATTTGACATTGGAAGGGAAATAGGCCTTAATAGGTAGACATTTGCTAAGGTGGTTCCCTTTCGTCGACTGAATGGGGATCAGGCTTATGGAGCCTGTCTTCTTCGTACTACTATTTCATCAAGCCAATTCAACATTGGTGTGCTAGATTACACGCTTCGCCCCGCAGCGCGGGTATAAACAAGTGGACACAAGCACCAGTTGCCTTTCGCTTCGGAGCCGATCAAATGTCTCTGAAGAGTACTATTGTTTACAAAACAAGTGAGTGTGTCGGTGTTCATGCGGGAAGACCTCCCAGTGTTGGTGTTTCTACAGCGTGAGTGCAGCGGTGATCGCGAGCTTCTCAAGCTCTCAACTGCTGTTATAACAGCATCACATTTCTATTTGTTTGTGTGTTTGATGGTTGGTTAGAGGGCGAGAAGTGAGTGTTTCACTGTTTCAGTTCGCTGATTCAGTGTTGCCGCGGTCATTCCCTGTGTGCTCCGGCACTGGTGACGGTCACATTTCCTAAAAGAGCAACACGGGTGCGTTTGCATCTTTAAAAAAAAAAAGATGTCATTCTGGTCATGTGTTTCTGGATGTATTCGTTCCCTGTCTCTCTCTAAAACGGTCACAATTGTTGCATCACTAGTTTGGGCTTTCAGCACGCTGAAGCAGCTTTTGTGGACAGTTCATGTTCTCATTGCGGGAATATGACTGTCACGGTGTTGAGGTCTAGACTCGCCTTCGTCTGCGAAGCGCAAGTCCCCATTACCACGCCCCGCCTTCGGGAGCTGTGTGGGGTGGGTGACAGGAGAATAGTGTTAGATGTCTCGCCTGGTAACCATTCCCTGTGGGCTCCTCACTCCTCCCTTCCACCGCAGCCGGTGGAGTCCCCCATGGAGCGTGCTGGTCCATCTGTAATGGGTGGACCGGCTGTTTCACCTGGGGCTCCAGAGGACAGGACGCCGATTGCAGCATCGGAGAGTGAGCTGGCCTCTGGAGATGATGACTCGACTGCGTTATCCCCCTCTGGGAGTGTAACGTTGCTCGAGCCGGATCCAGAACTGTCAGCTATGCTGATTTGGGCCGCCAAGGCTGTCGGTCTCGAGTGGAATCAAATAAAATCCACTGTGTCCCGCTCAGTTTTGGTTGGATGATTGGTATCTCGGGAAGGGTTGTGCTAGTTCTCAGCCCGCCGCCTCAGTGCCCTTCTTTCCCGAAGTGCATGGAGAGATTACTAGGTCATGGATAGCACCTTTTACTGCCGAAAACTGCCTGAGTGGTTCCTCCCCCCTCGCTACTCTTGAGGGAGGAGCGGTGAAGGGTTATGAGGCTATCCTTCCATTGGAGCGGTCTGTTGCGACAACAGGTGCACCTGTGTCCAACGGCCGCTGCATCTGGGGGATCCTTGTATCCACTCGCAGGCCTGTGAGCTCACGTCAGTGTTGACAGTCAGAGCTTGCGAACAAGTCACCTCCTCTTTGCATGCCATGGCGTTGTTGCAGGTCTATCAGGCCAAGACACTCATAGACATGCACGAGGGTAGTTGTGTTATTTCTGTCCGAGGGGATAACCCTTGGACAGACACTGGCTCTCAGCTGGCCCTGGGGCCCCGCAGAAATGTGTTCCCCAGTGAGCCCTCTAAAAGCGGCTATGCGATTCATTGTCGCTTGGCGTCCGCTCAAGGTCAGTGATTTTCATAACACTCAGGTGTTGAGCAGAGATGCTCCTGAAGCTCAGTGATCTTCTTCACACCTAGTGTTGAGCAGTGCTCATGTCTTGTCTACGCATGTCGCTTGCACGTTCTGTGCTAGGTCAGGAGTGGAGCAGGTCTTGATAGTTGCTGCTTATTGGCCCAACCAGACCTAGTTCCCCTCGACAGCCCTTCCTGACTTTCCCTTGAATGCATTCTCAGGGACGGGGCATGTTGGAACCCGCGTTCAGAGCCCTGGAGAGATTGTAGGCCGGTCCAAAAAATTGAGGTTCAGGTGGCTACCGCAGGACTATGTGGTAGTCACCATCACTTCCGCAAGAGCACTCCCATAAGAGGAAGTGTTGCTTACACCAATTAGAAGTGGAACCTGTTCGTTGAGTGAGTCTTCTCTCCATGAGGAGATCCTGAAGGCGTTCGGTCATTTCATGGCTCTCTTTCCTCCAAGATGAGTTGGAGTGAGGGCTGTGTCCTCCACTCTCAAAATTATGTTGCCTCTATTTTTTGACGCACATCATGATGCAGTAGCATGGGAAGCACGTCCTGATGGTCAGGTTCCTGAAGGAGCAAAGGGAATGAATCTCCTTGCATCCTCCTTTATCCTCTTGGGCCTTATCTCTGGTGCTAACTGCAGAGACCGCCCCTGATCCACTGCAGGCAGTGAGTTAAAAATTTGGTGTTTAAACAGTTCTCCTGCTCGTGTGGTCTCTACTAGTTGGTAGGGACTTGCTCGCTTTCAGTCAACAAATTGTGCCTGGAATTAGGGCCAGCTAACTCTCACGAGCTGAGACCCCGGCCTGGATATGTGCCCAAGGTTCCTACCTCTCCCTAAAGGTGGGACCAGGTAGTGAGCCTGCAAGTGCTGCCCTGGAGGAGGCAGACCCAGCCCTGGCTTCTCTGTCCGTCCGTTTTATTGCAGTTATATGTGCACAGAGCTTAAGCTTAGGACCTCAGACCAGCTCTTGTCTGTTAAAGAAATCAGCGGAAAAGGGAAGGCTGTTTCCAAGCGAGGTTGGCCCACTGAAATAGTGGCTGCCTTCATCTTGGTGAAAATTTCGAGATGCATGTGTCCACTTAGGTGGTGAGCTCCTCTGAAGTGAGTGTGTGCTCCCACCTAGGCATAGACACAGCGTGCTTCGCTGACAGATATTCTAGAGTTGGGGGCTGGGTGACACCTATAGTCGATCCGCTGCTTCCCGTGGGCTTCCTTCTTATGAAGCCAGTTTCACAGTGAGCCCGGTTCGGAGTGTCGCCTTGCTGCGCCATTCCCCTCCTATGGACTGGATACGTGCGCAATTCTTGCTCCAGTAGAGTTCTCCTTATTAACTGAACCCTGTCGAGTTCCTCCATACCCTTCGGCTACGGACGTGGCGGAACGTCCGATCTTTCAAATAGATCCCCATTCAGTCAACGTAGTTGTAGTCCCCTCGCCACTATTGCTGGACCAACGCTGACTCCGGGGGCCGATCGGCTCCTCAGCGAAAAAGCAACTGGTGCGTGTGTCCACTGCCGTATTTATACCCGTGCTGCGGGGCGGAGCGTGTAATCACGCATGCCAATGTTGAATTGGCTTGATTAAATAGTAGTACGAAGAAGACAGGCTCCCTAAGCGTGATCCCCATTCAGTCGACGTCAACTACTTCCTCCGTTTCCTCCGTTTCCTCCTTCAGGGAACGGTGGGTTGCATACGCAACCAGGACGTTCTCAGTGGTTAATATTGCTAGTGAGGCTCTTTGACAAAAAAATAAAATAAAATGTCCATCATTGGAAGACTATGTGATTTGTATTGTTCTACAAGATCTGAATCTCTAGAGAAATCAGTCAGAATTTTCAAATGGAATAATGAAATTTTGGTGGGTTGATTGTCTGAGAGGGGAAAATGATTTGCAACATTTCTTACCTGATCTTCTGTGCTTTTGCAGTGTCTGGATCAGTGGCTTTATAAGTAAACAGTTCACTATCAACTGGTGAATCTTCAGGTTTGAAGATAACCTTCTCCTTTGGATTAAACTCCGGAGGCTCATTCACATCTTCTACATGCACCGTGACTGTGGCAGTGGAAGTGGCCAAAGAACCGACAAATGGATCATCGTTCTCAACCATCACAGACAAAATGAATTGTTTGTTCTTCTCAAAGTCCAGGGGCTGAATGGAAAAGAAAGTGTCTTTTACTAAAGGAACATGATCACAACGAATTGCCTGTACAAACACATGAGCAACACACAGTACCTTTACAGTGGTGATGATGCCGTCTAGCTGGCTGGGTCCAGTACTGACATTGAAAAACCCACCCCTGTCACCGTTAATAATCTTATATTTGGTTGACCAGGCAGGAGATCCAGGTTCATCTCCATCAGTAACTACAAGTCTGGCCACTTCAGCCCCTACTTTATTCTCTGGGACAGACACAGTGTGCTAAAACAAAGATGTTTAGTGTAAATAAGTATTAATGAAGTTAAAATGCTTAATATAACATTCTGAATGTATAAATATACATTACCGTGGTTTGTTCAAACTGAGGTGCGTTATCATTGCTGTCAGTCACAGTAATAACAGCTGTGCCAGTGGTTGTAAAACCGTTTCCATTCATGTCAGTAGCCACAATTAATACAGTATATCTAGGAAATGTCTGAAAAGAAAAGTTTACTTGAGTTTTTTTTACATTCAATTTTTCTTCGCCACTGTGAGATCCATTCATCATTTCTCACCTCTTTGTCCAAGCCTAAAGCATTCACACGAATTCCTCCGGTAACAGGGTTGATTGTAAACAGGTTTGGTTTTGGCAGTTGTGGATCTTGCCTGACGATTGAGTAACCGACTACACCATTGTAAGTGTCTGGATCATCTGCATCAGTGGCTGTGACTGTCATAAACTCATGACCTTCAGTGAGAGAAGAAGAAAGACTGATTAGGTGGAAAAACTGAAGAGGCATTTGAAAAAGAAAAAAACTGCTAAAAACCATTTCATTGAGAATCTGCATCATACACCTACCTATAACAGAAGCTTCAGGAACATTTCCATTGAATGGATTTTGTGTAAAAACAGGCTTATTATCATTTTGGTCCAGCACATTTAAAATAATTTCCATTGGAGTTTCTACTATATCCACACCAACTCCAAAAGCATGAGCTACAAGCTAAAGACAGGAGAAGAAATATGGGCATGTTAAGAGACAAATATCTGAGGTTGTTTGAAAAAAACACAATTAAATAAATTAAGAATGGTGTATTTTAGTCCGTGTCTGTTAGCTTTGACGCGTCTAATTGCAAGTGTAGTTGCACAACAACAAAATGCTTTATTCAAACACATGTAAAGAAAAGCCGTATCAGAAAATCCAACGCTGAAATACACCAAGAACTATCTGCTGATTTTAAAAGTTAGAACTAAAATCCACTTACTCTGTACTTAGCTTTTACTTCTCTGTCGAGTGGCCGAGTCACAAACAGATTCCCTGATAATCTTTCTATAGTAAAAGTCCTCTTAGGATCCAGATCCGCTCCTTCACCTGAGATACTGTAGTGCATCTGAACTTCCTTAGAATAGTCAGACTTAATCTAAATACAGAAATCAATAAGAGAACAAAGTCAATAACAGACAAACCTCTCTCGATCATCTCATTTTGAACATTCATTCCCTTCATGAATTTCTCTCACCTGGTGCAGTTTCTCTGGGAAAGGACCTCTGCTATTCTCAAGTACATTAAATGGAGGAATAACCCAACCTCTCTTTGCTCTCCTCAGACCCGTTGAAGACTTTGGAAACATCAGAACCAGATCATCAGAGGGAGATTCCATCTGAAAATGTTAGTAAAAGACACTGAGCAACAAAACATTTTTGTTGACAATTAAACAAGCTCACAAACCATCAAAAATTTGGATAATAGCATCTTTAGAATCAGAATGAACTTTATGGCCAAGTATGCTAACAACATTTGTCTTCATGACAGAAGCTTTCAGTGCACAGACAGAAAGACAGCGACAAGACACAGATAATAAAACTAAAATAAGTGAATAAAAACAATATATATAAAAATCAGTGTGTCAGCGTTAACACATTAAGCATGCTATTCATTTCAAAATCCTTAACACATTAAAATAATTTAAAGCAATTAACGAAAAAAAAAAAACCTGACAAAAGTATGTGGAGCTGCATCAGCACGTTATTTTCGTCACAGTTAGATCACACTGATCATCTACAAGTTTCTGTAACCCTAATAGGAAATTTCAGTTTCAAATTTCTCTATTTAAAGAGCACATAAGTAATATGAGCCTATAGGCGGGTCCACAACACACTTATTACACACACAGGGACGCGCAGCAGCACACAAACATGCCAAATATTAAAAATAAAAGGATTACAATGTAAAAGATTATTATTGTGTATATAAAGATATGGTGGAATCCGGCTTGTCCCGTAGATGGTCTAATTCCATGGTTTAACCTTTAACCTTTGCACGAGCAGATCCGTTTCCTCGCTAAAGAAGCGTTCAGTCTTTCCGCTTGCAAATTCCGCCATGCTGGCTTTTAAAGGGAATGGGAGATGAGACTCTGATTGGTTTATTTCATGTTACGCCCAAAACTCACCCATTACTCATTAAGAGAATAGAGACAACCCTGTTAGACAATGTGCCAGGCATTTTTCCCATCGTTAAACTAGCAAAAGCACTTTGGACCATGCGCTTAGATCGTTAAAATAGGGCCCTACGACTACAGAGTAGAACTGCAGAATCAGGTCGAACCTCCTCAGGTAATCTGCAAACTTCAGGGACTTGACTGAGGGTTCTTTGGTGCTGCAGTCGTTGGTGTACAGGGAGAAGAGCAGTGGGGACACATCCTTGAGGGCGCCAGTACTGATTGTACAGGTGTTGGACGTGCATTTTCCCAGTCTCACTAGCTAGCTGTCAGAAAGCTGGTGATTCATTGACAGATGGAGCTAGGAACAGAGAACTAAGTTAGTTTGGTCTGGAGGATATCTGGGATGATAGTGTTGAAAGCTGAGCTGAAGTCCACAAATAGGATCCTCCCATAAGTCCCCGGTCTGTCAAGATGTTGCCGGATGTAGTGCAGTCCCATGTTTACTGCATCATCCACAGACCTGTTTGCTCGATAAGAGAAAAACTGCAGGGGGTCCAGCAAGGGTCCTGTGATGTCCTTCAGGTGGGCCAACACCAGTCTTTAAAATGAATTCATGACCAAAGACGTTAAAACAAATGGTCTGTAGTCATTCAGTCCTGTGATTTTGGAATTTGGGGATGGGGATGATGGTGGGACATTTGAAGCAGAAAGGGACCTTTGCACAGCTCCAGTGATCTGGTGAAGATCTTGGTGAAAATAGGGTCCAGCTGGTCAGCACAGGATTTCTGACAGGCTGGTGAAATACCTGTTCATCATATAAAGCAATTGTGTTGCTTCAGAAAATGTGGACTAATCTCTGCATTAACTTTTTGAAGCGATATAAAGGTAGTTGCATGGACTGTCAATGGACGGACAGAAAGCTCTCAGATTTAATTTAAAATATCTTCTCTTGTGTTTCGAAAATGAAGCACATTTTCTTTCCATTTTCTATAACCAGAAAGAAGAAGAGAAGTGAAAGGGTGAATGGTGGTGGAAGGGTAGGGATGCAAAATAGAGGAAGAGATAGAAGAAGCCAATAACATAGGCACATTTTTTATTAAATAAAGGCCACTATTGTGGACCATGTTCTCAATCATGGCCTTACTGTAATGCTGGGTGTACTCTTTGGCCGTTTGTTTGCACGACAACAGTATTTTGGGTGCCTGAAAACGCAAAAGTTTTGAAAAAAAAGTTTCAAAGTAAAAAAAAATTGATGATGAAGTCATGCACATGCATATTACGTGTGCAGTCTATAGTGTTTTATCGCCAATGTAATGGCCTGGCAGCAGAATACAGGGTTTTTAATCGTTTTTGCACATTCGTGTGAATAGGGAAGGAAAAACTTCTCAGTTTTAAACATATCGTTGTATTTAAACATACCCTTATATACACAAGATAACAAAGGGCTAATGAGGAACAGGTGTGAGTAATAAATCACTATGGCAACAAACAAGGCAGAAATGGAAAAAAAAGCAAACAGGACAGGCTTGTACTGTACTGACAGCAGTTTCTTGTAGGAGCTTGTTTGTACCTGTGGAGAGGAGATGTTCATGACCGTGTCCATGTGATGGTCCTCATGATGATGATGGACACGCTCAACTCTGACAGAGACCGTGTGCTTCTTTCCACTGGAGTCCCAAGCGTCCACAGAAAACACCTTGTGGCCTTCACGAAGAGTCACTTGTCTCTTCAGCGTTACAGTCCCAGCCGTGTCCACATCAAAACGCTTGTCAGCGGACTGGAAGCGCGTTCTTGTTCGTCCATTGCATGCATTAAAAATTACTGTCAGAAAAAGAGATTAAATTGGCACAATAAACCATCTTGCCACGCATGTAAACCTGGTTCCCTGGGAGGGGAACAAGATGCTGTGTCAGTAGCAGATGCTATGGGAACACCCTCCAGGTGTGACGATGGTCTGAAATAGTGTTGTCAAAAGTACCAGTAGCACAACTGGTAGGGTTAGCAAGTCAATACTTATTTTTTTAAAACGTAATGATTCCAACTTTATCATACATAAGGGTCAATCCATTACCCTCTGATAGGCCATGATATCAGCTTCATTGTTTATAAAGGGAGCACTCTTTGTATGTATACAACCCATTCATAATTTGAATAAAAGTTTGAATAAAAATGTAACATTGCAAAGTTTAAGGAGTTATAACTGTATTAAAATGAAGAACTGAATCTGAAATTATGATGTTTGACATTGAAAACCATTGCAAAGGACAGGACAAAAAAAATCTGATATGTCAAACTAAATAGTAATGTGTTTCTTTGTTTTTAATTTTATTACTAACTTTTATTTGAACTTTTTAAATTTTTACTGTTATTGGTTCTGATTACTGCAATTTTGGTATTGTGACACTAGTCGGCAGCATGTATAAAATCACACCAATTCATTGGCTGACTGTGTTAGCGCCACCCTCTGAGATTTCACCTCACTGTTGCCTCAAAAGGATGCGTCTGTGCCATCAGACTTCTACGATGGAAGTCATAGCAGTAGAGAAGGAGTATTGCAGAGTTATGCAGCATCTCATTTCCTAGTCAGGGAATCAGGGGAACATACATAAACAAGACGTTATCACCCTTAGAAGATAACCTCTGAAAAGAAGCAACACTTCTAGCCGAGTGAGCTCAAATGCCAAGAGGTGAAGAGAAGCATCCTTCATCAAATGCATCATCCTTTGTTTCAAAGTGGCAACACGCTTGTTGCAGTCACCAAAACAAACAAACAAACAACTGATGAGATTTACGCCACTGCGTAATTGCTCATTCTCCAGTGACAGGTTGGAGGAGAAAATGACTGCAAAAAACAACAACTTGTGAAATGAAGTGGAAGAACCTTAGGTATGTAACCTGGCTTTGGTCGCAACAAACCCTTCACAAGAGCAAAATCTTTTCAGATTGGATTCACAAATAAGGCCTGGACAACAACACAACCGCACTGCGTTTCAGATCTCCTTCCACACTACACAGCCGAATATGCATGTCACATAACCATTCATGCACACTGGGCATGCGTGATTGCGTGTACAAGTGTAAAAAGGAAATTGGTTGTTTACTCTGCAGTTGGTTGCTAGTCACAGACCAGCTGGTACAACAATGAGTATGATGGCGAGGATGCCTTTGTGAGGTGAGAATGATTAGAGGTGGAATTGTTTTCTCAAAGTAACAAACGACTTCACGGTCGTCAAGGCTGGTCTGTCATTGTCTTCTGGTAGCGTAATGGTCATATGGTAGGGGCTTAACGAATCAGGGAAGGATATGCAATTATATAGAAGAGTCAATCCCCTTAAGGATGCTCCTGAGAGCTGAAGCGGGATCGGCTCACAGGCACAGCAAACTCTTGAGCCCGCTGGGGAAACTTATCGATGACAGCATTCACCGCGTCGCTGGAAGGCTCCAACTGAGCAACAGGAGAATCCAGCAGAAATTACTTCTTTCTCAGGTATTTGTGAGGTTCAACTACAAATGTCTCTCAGACACCACCAACCCTGCCATAGAACGACCAGTGGCATGAGCCATATGCTTAGTTAATCAGAGAAACAAGTAATTTGCACATTTGAGCTCCTTGACTGCCTCAGGAGTGAAGCAAGCCCCTTCAAACTTGGTGTAGCTCCTCCTGTAAACTCCACCGAGAAATACACTTCAAACAGTCCGGCGAGAACAAAAAAGAAAGGGAGAAATCCATCTACTTGTTCTCTAAAGTCTCAAGCTCAACATCTGATCCCCAGGATCCTGGGTCACGTAACGCCTCAGAGCCACAGAACTAGTGTGACAAAGGATGGCTGATTTTCCTGATTTACATAGATTATTTAGCCTAATACTACAAATATTATCAATGTTCAGTTGCTTCAGTGTTTTATATAAAGAGATTTGTGAACACAGCTTACCTCTTCCTAGTCTTTGTCCTCTGTGAAGGTCATCTCTGTGCACTTTAAAAACCAGCAACTCCGACTCAAAGCCTGGAGTACATGAAGACTCCTCCGCAAACTCACACAAAAGGACCTAATTTGAAACATATAACATTTTGTAACATTAACAAATTTTGAAATGCACATGTTGATTATTTAATGCTTTCCGCACAACAGCAGTATATGTGGGCTAAACTGTGGATAATTTTCCATTGTTTTGCCACAAGATGTATTAAATGACTACATCTTTCAAATTACATGAATTCTTTTCTCCGTCAGACACAACCCGGATTGTGAAGTAGAAGTGCTTCACGCACACAAAAATGACTTTACCCACAGATGTGGGTACATTTCTGTGAAAAATAAAACTCAACCAGGCACTTCGAAGAGGTTCTGAAGCTGGGAGACGGTGTAATGAAGCGTGTGGGTTACTACATCCAACAACCGAAAGTTTTGCCCTACCCTCTCGTAACTTCTGCATCCTTGAGCTTGGACTACAAAATCGCAACGAGAAATAAAAATGGCGGATTGCTCGAAGTGTTGGGCCGCGTGTCGATGTCCTTATTTGGCAGTTCCGCTGCAAAGACTGTGACGTAATTGTTCAAAAAAACGTCATAGAGAATAGAAAAATCGGAACAGGTTGCAAAATATGACCAAAACAGAATATAAAGATATCAACGAAGCACCTGAAGAGACTAATTTCAACTTAAATTCTGTACTTATAAACACTCCAAATATAAAACAAAATGCATTTAAGGGCTAAAAAAAGTAGATTTAGCATGATATGTCCCCTTTAAAAACACTGCAATCCATATAACAAAAGTAAAAGGCAGAAGCCTGTTAGTTTTGATAAAATTAACCCTAATAAAGGTGACTTATAATGTAAAAATAACAGTGGCGGCACCAACAATGCAGATGGCATTTTATTTTTCTCTCTGAAACCCTTGGTATTGGTTTTTGGTGGATGTTAAGAAGTTTCGTTTTTTAATACTAGCTCTAAACCTGATTAAACATATTAAAGAGAGTGCATTTATAATGTCAAATAAAATTAGCTTCTCAAGAAATAAAGATATAGTATGTGTGTGTATATATATATAGTATATTCTCAGACCATGATGAGCACTATCAGACACTAATAAAAACATCCAAAGGTTTTGGAACGTGTCCTGGATAATATCCTACCTTACAGAGGAAAATAATAACTCCTAATCTCCCAATCTTCATTGTCTCCATTGTAAACAAAATGTCTCGAAATGTCCTTCAGGTTGTACTTCCTAGTTGGCTTTACAAGATCTCACTGCTATATACTATATAGTTACGGGGGGGGGGGGGGGGGGGGGTATATTTCCTGTTTTTAGTTTTAATGGTGTCAGCTTAAAATGCTCAAAATGTAAAAACTCAAAAAATTTGGGGTGGGGGGGGGGGGTATATTTCCTGTTTTAGTGTTAATGGTGTCAGCTTAAAATGCTCAATATGTAAAAACTCAAAAAATTTTGTTTAAAAACTCAATTTAAACTACCTGCATTTGTTAGTGTATATAAGGTCAAGTATATCAGTATTTCACAATTAAGTGCAGTATTTTAATAACTTGACTGGAGCCAAAGAGTTCTGTGCTCTCTAAAGAAAGCTGTATCTATTAACATTATAACATCGAGGTCAGTTTCTATGCTAACATACTTTCAGCTATAAGCATGGTGACAAATATTCCCAGAGTGATTTTTTTAAAAGTACTTTTTAACAGTGTTATGGTGACAAAGCAGAAAAAAAAGAATGTTTGCAGGAGTAATGCAAAAAATTCTGGTCAAAATAGCAGTTCACTCTTTTTTTCTGTTATCAATGTAAAGCTGCTTTGAAACAGTCTGTATTAAAGTGCTATACAAATAAAGGTTGTAGTATGACCCTCGGGATGCCCTGTACCTGGGACCATAGAAATGTATCTGCGTGTTGTCATGGAAACAGTTCAGTTCAGTAAATATGCCAGCAGGCTAAAGACATGCCGTTGTCTGTGTTAATTTATAGTACAAAGTACGACATGGTGTCAGAAGTGTTTAATGTTAAAACCAAATCAGCCTTCGACATGAATCTACGAGAAAGTAGATTTCGATAGTTTCGATAAACATTTCATTGGAGAACACAATGTCATTTTCGAGAGGGCCAGGTTTAACATGCGAAAACAAGAGCCGGGGGAAATGGCTGAGTGCTTTGTTACTGCAGTTCACAAATTGGCGGAATATTGCAAGTTCGGGACTCTCAAAGATGAACTGATACGTGATCGCATAGTAGTGGGCATAAGAGACATCAGACTTTCCGAAAAGCTACAGTTAGATTCAAATCTGACTCTGTCTAAAGCTACGAACTTAGTAAGACAAAGTGAAACTGTAAAACAGCAGCAAGTGGTGCTGCACGGCACGGGAAATCACGCGCACAGCGGGCCCAGTGATGAAGCGCATGCGCTTTCGCCTGCTCGAAGGAAAGAGTGAAATTCCGAATGAAGAGCAAAACATAATGCTACTGGAACATCAGGGATGTTCCATAAATGTGGGAGAGTGCCATTTCATAGTTGGAAAGACTGCCCGGCCAAGGAGGCTGAACGCAGGAAATGTCACAGAAAAGGACACTTTGCTGCTGTCTGCAAATCCAAGCAGCCTGAGCATGAGATGGCAGATGAGGAGGAGCAACTCTACCAGGACAGCCTTTTTCTGGGTGAGGTGAAGGCAGACTGTGCTGGTTGGTACTCAGACATAAAAAAAAATGAAGTTGTTTCTTTTAAATTAGACACGGGAGCAGCAGTGACCGCGATACCCACAAAATTATATAAGTGTAGTAGAGATGGTCCTCTACTCCACACCTCAAAAAGACTGTATGGCCCAAATAACAAGATACTGCCTGTGGTAGGATAGATACAGAGTAGACCAGAAAGATAAAAAGGCCACTCAGTCTGTATTTGTCATTGATAACCTAGCCAGGCCACTGCTGGGCTTACCAGCACTTACAGAACTGCACCTCATTGAGCGATTGGATGCAGTTGAAGAACAGGAAGAGAAAGCAGATTCAGAGGAGGTTTTCAAAAAGAGGTTTCCAAAGGTGTTCAATGGATTAGGGAGACTTGAAGGTGATTACCAAATCCGCCTGAATGAGGACGCCATCCCTTATGCTCTGACCACCCCTCGCCGCGTACCAATCCCCTTAAGGCGAGACACGGCAGCAAAAACGTTTTTTTTTCACTGGTCAATTTTGAGATTTTGGGCTATTTGTCTTTAATAACATGTCTTCTTTCAGACTTGTGCTGAAAAAAAGTCCAAAATACACATTTAGGTCTTTATTTTACTACACTTTGTCTGTTTGTGTGTGTAGATTTCGCCTAAATTCATCAAAAGTTGGCGTTCTAAATCACCCCGCTGCTCCGCGATTGCTGTCTGCACCCTGTCATCACATATACCGTTAGAAAGCTCTCTCTCTTCTCTTCAATGCTGTCGGATCCAAATATGGTCATTTCCTGTTTATCAGCAACCAAACATGAAAGTAAAATGGGCCATTTAACTCGAAATGCGCAATTTCATTGGCTGATGCCAATTTCTGACAACGTGATTCGTTCAGAATCGTCACGTGACGCGCTCTGACATTTCCGCAGCAGTTCAAAATGTTGAAAGATATGAGTTAATTTAGCCAACTATTTGTATTTATTAGAGTGATTCTTTCTAATACGACAGGTTGAAAGTTTGTTGTCATACCTTGACAGTTTGGACTGCTGACTCTGCAGTCATCTTCAGAAGCGTAACGTGATGTTTCTGTGACGTCTACTATAGGTGTGATCTATTTCGTTTTTGTCATTCCACCTGTGTGATGGACTGTTGATGTGTTGTTTTGGATGTTATGATCAGTGATGGATGAAGGAGTAATGAGTCTTGGATGTTAAACAGTGTGATACATGGATTTTACTTGGACCTAAAACATATTTTGTCTGTAATTCATGGCTTTCAATAGAAATTAGTGGAATTTTGCCATTAAAATTTTTAAAGGCCGTTTTCTCAAAATGAGTTTTTTCTCACACTCCTAGTGACGATTTTCCACCTCTGAATCACCTACATACACTAAACTTCATAGTCGTATTCCTAACTATATTGTGTTTGTTCAGAGGGATTTGTTGATATATCATTCTTGGCCTGATTTATATGACATTTTGTGCCTAAAAATAGGGCCGAAATCAATTTTTTAAGGCTATTGCCAGTATTTTCTGATTTACAGGGTAACAAAAGGAGATATTCATAATCCCCTCTGAAAATGTCTTTTCATTTAATATATAAACAAAATGCAAAAATAATTTTGAACCTTGTTTTTTTCCAATGGTCAGATTCGTCACTTCAAAATATATGCAAATTAGCGAATATTTAATTAGATATAGCCTGATTAGCATATTTAAACATAAAAATACAGAAAACTCGCAATACATTTTTTTCTCCTATTCATGTGAGTAATCAACTGGTAAAGTTTCATGATGATATCTGTAAGATAAAATTTTTACCCTATTCACCTGCAGTGTCTCGCCTTAACTGATAAAGTCAAGGAAGAGCTGGAAAGAATGGAGGAGATGGGGGTCATCTCAAAGATAGAGAAACCCACTGATTGGTGTGCAGAAATAGAAGTGGTCCCAAAACCCAATGGTAAGATAAGAATCTGCGTTGACCTGACCAAACTCAATGAGGGAGTGTGCAGAGAAAGACACATATTACCCTCAGTGGACCAATCATTATCCCAGCTGAATGGTGCACTGGTGTTCACAAAGCTGGATGCACGTTGTGGGTTTTGGCAGATACCCTTAGCACAGGAGAGCAGGGAGCTCACAACATTTATCACCCCCTTCGGCCGGTTTTGTTTTAATGTTCTGCCTTTCGGAATTAACTCAGGGCCAGAACACTTCCAGAGACGCATGTCCCAGCTCTTAGAGGGGCTAAGTGCAGTGATATGCCATGCAGATTATATCCTCATATGTGGAGAGAATAGGGCCCAACACGATGAATGGGTCACAGCTGTTTTGACACGTCTCCAGGAGGCGGGTCTAACACTAAATGAAAAGTGCACCTTTGCACAGCCTGAAGTCCTGTTTGTTAGGCACAAAATCAGGGCGGGAGCCATTGAACCTGACCCAGGGAAAATCAGAGCTATCACAGACATGCCCATCCCACAGAATACAGCAGATGTTAGGCGTTTTTTGGGGATGGTCACATAGCTAAGTTTATCCCTCAGTTTGCAGACACCACCAAACCACTCAGAGATTTGCTATCAAAGAACAATGAGTGGTCTTGGGGCCACATGCAAGACATCATTTGAAAACCTCAAAAAGGAGCTGGCATCACAGAGAGTGTTGGCTCAGTACAGACGACAAGCCAAAACAAAAGTGTCAGCTGACGCATCAATATTTGGCCTGGGGACTGTCCTTATGCAGAGACAGGATAACACGGAGTGGCGCCCAATCGCTTACATCTCTCGAAGCCTTTCTGAAACAGAGCAACGTTATGCCCAGGTTGAAAAGGAGGCATTGGCCGTCACCTGGGCATGTGAAAGGTTGAGTTCATACCTCATAGGCCTACCATTCACGATAGAGACAGACCATAAACCACTACTGGCCTTGTTGGGGACAAAAGCGTTGGATGACTTACCTCCCAGAATTCAGCAATTCCGTCTCAGACTGCTGAGGTTCGCGTACAAGATAATTTTCGTGCCAGGGAAGGCTCTTATCACAGCAGACGCACTCTCCAGGGCCCTGGTGAGACGGCCACTGACAGAAGAAGAGGCACAACTGGAAGGGGAAGTGCAGGTCTTCATCAATATGATACACGAAAACTTACCTGCATCACAGTCTAAACTTCAACAGATAACTGAGCACCAACAACGGGATTCTATCTGTAGCCAGCTGATATCACAGTGCAAGAGAGGGTGGCCACGGCAAAAAGAGCTGTCCCAGCAACTGAAACCCTATTGGGTCCACCACAGTGAGCTACACATGAATGGTGACCTTCTGATGAAAGGGCAACGGATTGTTATACCAGAGACATTACAGAAGGAAATGCTGTCCAGACTACACGAGGGACATATGGGGACAACCAAATGCAGGCTCAGGGCCCAGCAGTCAGTGTGGTGGCTGGGACTGGGCGCTCAAATCACAAGAATGGTGGCCCAGTGTGAGGTGTGTGCTAAAAACCAACCACTTCACCCGGAACCAATGATACCCTCAGAGCTGCCACAGCGGCCCTGGCAGAAAGTAGGAGCTGATTTGTTTTATATACACTGCAATTTCAGCTGAAAGACTCAAACTGTCCTTGCATTCGTCTACTACCACTTTTTCCCCTCCTTGGTACTAGTTTTCGAAGTACCATTTCCTCTTAGGACACAAAACCAAACTGATCACACTAGTCACTCTTTTAAAACCTCATGCTTATCTCTTGTGCTCGATCCGGCTCTGTGTTCACAAATTGCAGACAATGTCTCGCGCACACAAGAGACGTCAGTGAGGTCAGCAGAGGGCGTTTGCCCTGGGTCCTAATGCCCCAGGATAGTGACGGGGACACTATGCTGTAAAAAGCACCGTCCTTTGGATGAGACATTAAACCAAGGCCCTTATTATCCACATTAGGGGCTTTTGCATCTGTAGTTATAGGAACTCTGTTATATTAAATAGCCACCAGGGCAGTCGCCTGAGAACTAAATTCCCCCTATAGAGCCATTTTCCTGGTTGCATTCACACCGCCAGTAGAAACTCCATTCAACAATGTCACCAACTGGAGGACGGAGGACACTATACATCCTGATATACTCAATACATCACAAGAATGGCATCTACACTAATATTAGTCTCTCTGTTTATCCCGAGGTTTACCGCAGTCTGCCGTATCCAGATCTGATGAGGGACCTGCGCCTGGACACACAAACACACACACACACCCCAGATCTGATGAGGGACCTGCGCCTGGACACACACACACACACACACACTCCAGATCTGATGAGGGACCTGCGCCTGGACACACACACACACACACACACACTCCAGATCTGATGAGGGACCTGCGCCTGGACACACACACACACACACACACACACCAGATCTGATGAAGGACCAGCACCTGGACACACACACACACACACACACACACACAGACACGCAAACACACACACACACACACACACACACACACACACTCCAGATCTGATGAAGGACCTGCACCTGGACACGCACACACACACACACACACACACACAAAACACACACACACTCCAGATCTGATGAAGGACCTGCATCTGGACACACATACACACACACACACACAAACACACACATATTCAAATGCGCATCCCTATAGAATGAGCTGTTAATACGCATGTGCGCGCCATCAGCGTTCTCACAGGTTCGCATTTTCAAAGTTTGCGTAGAGAGAACTTCAGGGTTTTCTGTGAGAGCGCTGTCGTGTTAGCGGCCGCTAAGTTAATAACTAATGATTGTTGCGATGGAAGTGAATCAATCAAAACTAACTTTATCTGGACAATAACTTTATTCTAGAGCTGCTGTTCAGCCAAACAATCTCTATTACTGTAATTTGCTATTATCACTGTAAAGCTGCTTTGGAACAATCTACATTTTGGGTTTTACATTTCAGATGCTGACGCTTCATCCACCAGCACCAGATGGTCCCTTCCCTGCCTTCGTTCAGCCGGGAAATGCAGAGTCCGGACCCTCGGATTGCGCGCTATCGATGGGGCCTACGCCAAAGAACTTTATTGCTTTATGGGCTGTCAATAAATTCATTTCTGTGCTTTACATCCTTCAAGAGGGCTTGGAGCGTAGACTGTCCGCCTCCTTGAAGCTCTACACTGTAAAAATGAACCATAATTTTTACAGTAAAAAAACGGCAGCTGTGGTTGGCTGCCAGAACTTTACCGTCAAAAATACGGTAGCAACGATATTGGTTTTACAGACTTAACTTAAAATTTACAGTAAAAAGACATATTTCATTATCTGATATAATATTAATTTACTGACCTAAATATTAATATCTTTATTGTACCATTGTATTACACTGGCAATCACCAATCACAGCAGTGATGAGAGTCACATGATCAATCAATGCTCATTACAAATAACTTTTCACAAAAAAGTTAATAGTGATATATAGAAGTGGCACAGTATCATTCACACACACATTAAACACCATCATGGTTACACACAAGACAATTAAAAAGTGCAATAAACATTAATTTAACAACTTTAAATGTAACATAAAACCTTAATGTTCATAACTGATTAGAAAAAAACTAAGAAAACTATGAAGAAACATCTAGTCATTTCAACAAAAATACATCAAATGCGAAGTGTCACGCAGGGAATTGTGGGAATGTCAATTTACGTTTTTTTCTCTGTAAATTATACAATGAGTTGTTCTTTTTCACTTTCAAAAACTGTACATTTAATGGTATTTTACCGTTGCCGGTAATGTACAATTAGATCTATCACAGTTATTTACCGTATATATTGTACGGAAGCTTTCTGTTAACCAATTAACAGTTTTTCACTGTAGCATTTTTACAGTCTTTTACTGTTAAAATCACAATGATTTTTTACAGTGTATGCTGCCGCCAGCGCAGCTCATCACATGATGGCAGGTCAGTGGGAAAGTGCATGTTTCCAGGTGCGGTCATAGTCATGTTTTGTTTATACTTTGTTTTATGTTTTTGGGTCTTTGAACACTGTAAATAAACTGCACTTGGGTTCTCTTCACCATTGTCTTCGCCTGCTTCAGCGTCAGCTACGTAACAGGAACCAAGGAAGTGTATGATATATCTTAAAGCTGTACCTGTTAGCATTTTCAATAACCTCAAGGGTGATTTATTAAATACTGAAGCCAAATAAATCATAAATCTTGGCCAAACAGTTATTCTCAACTTTTCAGTTGAGAAATCTATGAGGTCTAAATAGTGAATATTTTTATGCATTTTCATTGCTTTCACACACACACACACACACACACACACACACACACACACACACACACACACACACACACACACACACACACACACACACACACACAAAAATGCATTTACAGGTCACATCTTTCAAAGTCCATTAACTTTTTTGTCATTCATATTCTATCCCATCTTGCAGCAAATGTTTCAACTGCTAAAAAACTGCTTTCAAAACAGAATAATAGTTTTGTCAATTCCTGCAGTAAATTGAAATATATAGAAAATCTTATCCAAATATATACAGTAAAATTAAATAATCATCCCAAACATAAGTAATTGCAATTTCAGTCTTGTTGTCTAAATAACACGAGGGAATCCTCACATTACTGTACATACAGCATGAGTGATTATGTAGTTTTTAATATTTTTGGTAATTATATTTGCAGTAAAATACTATGCAAGGAAATGGGAGGGAAGTGACTGTTTTCACAAGGTGTACATTTTCAAAAGTCAATGTAAAATGCTGTATTTTCTTAGAATTTTGTCACTAGGAGCTACTCTTTGCATTAAGATTCTTTATGAATACAGGCCCAGGAGTCTTATGGATTACTTTTATGATTGATGGATGCGCTTTTTTGGGCTTTTTTTCAGGCTCCAATCACTCTCATTACTCCCATTATAAAGCTGAGAAGAGCCATGGATATTTTAAATATAACTCTGATTGTGTTTGTCTGAAAGAACAAAGTCATATACACCTATGGTTTAGGGTGAATTATGGGATAATTAAAATTTTTGGGTGAACTAACCCTTTAAATAGACATTTTGATTTGAACAGACAGACATTTTACAGTAATCTTGGTATATTGGTAAATGTGACTTGATTTAATCAAATCATGCTCATGTAAGTGAAGAAATGTGAGTATATCGGGCTTGTCCTCTCGTTGGCGCTTGAACCCTCGGCTAGCGGCTGTCCCGCAGATTGTGCTGTCAAAGCGATGAAATAAATGTAGATATATGACCTTGACATTTAACATTTTATTTATTGTATAATATGCGATTTCAGTGATCATACATAATCAGTCAGATTTATTAATGTGGGTCATACTTTTTAGGTTGAAAAATGTGGAAACCAGAAAAAATAGCCAACCAATACCTTTTTGCAAAGGACTTGCTATATTAAAATAACTTGCGGAAATGCTGTTGTCAACCAGATGGTCGAAAAGAGGAATTTAAACACTAAACAGATTCAATCATCCACACCTGAAAGAGGATGTTGTGGAAATAATTCTATTCGAAAAGTTACAAGTGTTACAAGACACAAGTGGAAACCTCTGAAAAGTCAAAGTATCAAATATTTATTTCTTGCAAGGAATAAATTTGGCAGTTCTCATACAGACAGAATCTACATGAGAAGGCAAAGGTCTGGTTCCCTTCACCCAGATTTTATACCCTTTCATATCCCGTGTAGAACGCTGCATCTGTTCCAATAATGCCCTTTAAAGGAAACCAAGGTTTTGCAAACCCCTTGGTCTCACAGAAATTCGCCTAGACAGCACCATGACATCTCCGTCCAGATTTCCTGTTTTTGAAATACTGCTCAATTCCTAATTTTTAGCTATTACTCAACTTCATACTTTTTGCCTATTTCTGGCTTGATCAAAAAAACTGCACACACATACATTTTTCTCTTGAAGCAGACCATAGGTCACTTGAAGTACACATTGTTCCTTTTGTTACTTGGTCCTCTGTGACCCAGAACATCTTGTTCCAGAAAACTTATTCTAACTTATGCATTTCTAACAGCTTGGTTATATTTTTAATAATGTCCCTCAGCTTATATGAACATCTAAATGCTTATTAGTACATAAATCCTCAATGTTAATAAAAGTTGCACACATCTAAAAGATAAAAGAACATGTCTAAAAGTAGAAAACACATCTAAATGTAAAATTTCCATTACAAGGAACAGGGTCAGCACGGAGAAAGACTGATTTATCCAACAACAACAAAAAACTGTTTAAACCCTGTAAAACTCAGTTAAACCAAAGGGTTACTTTAACATACAATTTCCTCAAATTAAACGTTAACCAGATTATTGAGCTTCAATTTTGCTTGCTCTGTAATGTTACCAAACCATCATCAGTGTTACTCGGTTTCTCAGCCTCAGTTATTGAGTATATAATCAGTTGTTCAGAGACAGTGATGTTTCACTGCTGAGTTCCTGTGTCTTCTGGTGGTAGAAATAAGAATTACACACAGCAATACGATTTTTAGGTATAGCACTTTACAATAAGTTCTCATTCGTTAACATTAATGTATTAACTAACATGAACCACTGATCAATACATTTTTAACAGTGTTTATCAATCTGTATTAATGTTGGCAAGTGCCATTCGTTGTTTGTTCACGTTAGATCACAGTAACTAAAGTTAACAAATACAACTTTTGATTTTAATGATGTATTAGTAAATGCTGAAATTACCTTAATGAATGCTGCAGAAGTGCAGTTCATCGTTAGTCTGTGTTAACTAAAGTAGGTAACTTATAACACATTAGTGTAAAGTGTTACTGGATTTTATGCTTTAGATGAATGTCATCAATAAGAAGGCTGGATCAAATGTGAACTATGTTCAAAAGTTTGGGACCTTTTATTTATTATTTGTTATTTGATCAAATATACAGTAAAACTGTAATATTGTGAAATATTATTGCAATAAAAAAAATCTACTTAATTCTATTAAAAAGACTAATTTATAAAATGTATCACAGCTGTTTTTTTATTTATTATAATCATGAAAGTTTCTTGCGCATCAAATCATCATATTAGAGTGATTTCTGAAGGATCATGTGACACTGAAGACTGGAGTAATGATGCTGAAAATACAGCTTTGATCACAGGAATAAATTACATTTTAATATAAATAGAAGGTTATTTTACATTGTAATAATATTTCATGAAATTATTTTTTACTGTATTTTTTATCCAGTTAATTCAGCCTTGATGAGCAGCAGAAGAGACTCAGATCTCACTGACCCGAAACTGTTGATCTGTAGTGTATAGCGCCTGCCACTCGACAGACAAGGAAAAGAGACGGAGAACGAGAGTAATATTGTGAGTTCAATGCTCTCCTAAACAAAAATAAAGTTTCTTAAGCTGTTAAATATCCCACAACTGTTGACATATGTCATTTAATCCTCTTGATCAAGGTTTGCAAACCTCTCAGATTGTATATTGAAGGTTTGTTAGATTATGATAGAAATCCCAATACCAAATTACATTATTTTAAATAAAATACACATATATACACTCATATTTACATTGACATTCTAGCATACTGTAAGTCTGTGAACTTCCTGAACCCGAAGGCATAAACTGCTAAATCTGCCACAACAACAATCACTGCTGATTGTTTTTAATGCAACTGAAATGTATATAATTTGGACACTAGATGTCAGTATGACTCCTGCTCTCTCAGTCTAGTCTTATACTTCCTTTTACTCAGTTCCAATAATTTCCCTTAATATTCACTCAAAAATACTGATGCATCGAAATCAAGTTGGCATATTGAATCGACTCCAGACATTGGAGTTGATTCTCGATTCCAAACGCCTTTGAATTGAAGAATTGATTCTTTTTGGAATTTAAGAAGTCATTTATCAGACATGATTTTTTTAAATATTAGATTTTAGTTGTTATCTCATCGCCTACTGTACGTTTCAGTACTAAAGTTCATAGAAAATATGAAGTGATTCATTTGTGTTGTCTCAGTCTGGATTTGATTATCATGACAAACATTACAAATAGGTCTATAACCAGTGGTTAAAGTGGGATTTGGCAGGTGGGGGAACCCTCATATTTTGTGTAGGTGCAACAGGGAAAAATGTATCACAATACTTATTTACTTGATATTTTAATGGTTTTATTTTGGTCCATGAATGATATGATGACAATCCTACGTTAAAATTGCACTGGGACAAAAATTTAGCCTAGGCACTATAGCCATGCCATCCCACATTACCATCCACAGCCCCACGGACATGTGCATTTAAATGTGAGGTTAAGGGTGTTCAGGGGCATTTCTCCCCCGAGAAAATTTGGATTTCTCTGACCTACAAATGTGTAATTTAAGACTTTTGAAGGCCAAAAAACTGGATAATAAATAGCTTTAAAACCATGTCAGTGGGCATTAAATTATTTGTCAAAACCTGCTCTCTCCTCATCTACATCTTTCTTTTTCTCTCAGTCTCCTTATCCTGCCCTATTTCTTCCCCTCCTAAAGGTAAGGGGCCGGGTAAGGGGTCGGGTAAGGAGACGGGTAAGGGGACGGGTAAGGGGTCGGGCAAGGTGCCGGGTAAGGAGACGGGTAAGGGGCCGGGTAAGGAGTCGGGTAAGGGGTCGGGTAAGGAGTCAGGTAAGGGGTCGGGCAAGGCGCCGGGTAAGGAGACGGGTAAGGAGTCGGGTAAGGGGTCGGGTAAGGAGTCGGGTAAGGAGTCGGGTAAGGGGTCGGGTAAGGGGCCGGGTAAGGGGTCAAGTAAGGTGTCTGGTAAGGAGTCGGGTAAGGAGTCAGGTAAGGGGTCGGGTAAGGAATCGGGTAAAAGGGTCGGGTAAGGGGCAGGGTAAGGGGTCGGGTAAGGAGACGGGTAAAGGGTCAGGTAAGGAGACGGGTAAGGGGCCGGGTAAGGGGTCGGGTAAAAGGGCCGGGTAAGGGGTCGGGTAAGGTTAGGGTAAGGGCGCGGGTAAGGAGACAGGTAAGGGGCCGGGTAAGGTGTTGGGTAAGGGGCCGGGTAAGGAGTCGGGTAAAAGGGTTGGGTAAGGGGCCGGGTAAGGAGTCGGGTAAAAGGGTCGGGTAAGGGGCTGGGCAAGGGGCCGGGTAAGGAGTCCGGTAAAAGGGCCGGGTAAGGGGTCAGGTAAGGGGCCGGGCAAGGGGTCGGGTAAGGGGCCGGGCAAGGGGTCGGGTAAGGGGCCGGGTAAGGAGTCGGGTAAAAGGGTCGGGTAAGGGGCTGGGCAAGGGGTCGGGTAAGGGGTCGGGTAAGGAGACGGGTAAGGAGTCGGGTAAGGGGCCGAGTAAGGAGCCGGGTAAGGGGTCGGGTAATGAGTCGGGTAAAGGGGTCGGGTAAGGAGTCGGGTAAAAGGGCCGGGTAAGGAGTCGGGTAAGGGGCCGGGCAAGGGGTCGGGTAAGGGGCCGGGTAAGGAGTCGGGTAAAAGGGTCGGGTAAGGGGCTGGGCAAGGGGTCGGGTAAGGGGTCGGGTAAGGAGACGGGTAAGGAGTCGGGTAAGGGGCCGAGTAAGGAGCCGGGTAAGGGGTCGGGTAATGAGTCGGGTAAGGGGTCGGGTAAGGAGTCGGGTAAAAGGGCCGGGTAAGGAGTCGGGTAAGGAGTCGGGTAAAAGGGTTGGGTAAGGGGCCGGGCAAGGGGTCGGGTAAGGAGTCGGGTAAGAGGTCGGGTAAGGGGCCGGGTAAGGGGTCAGGTAAAAGGGCCGGGTAAGGAGTCGGGTAAGGAGTCGGGTAAAAGGGTCGGGTAAGGGGCCGGGCAAGGGGTCGGGGTCGGGTAAGGAGTCGGGTAAGAGGTCGGGTAAGGGGCCGGGTAAGGAGTCGGGTAAAAGGGCCGGGTAAGGAGTCGGGTAAGGGGCCGGGTAAGGGGTCGGGTAAGGGGCCGGGTAAGGGGTCGGGTAAGGGGTCGGGTAAGTGGTCGGGTAAGGAGCCGGGTAAGGAGTTAGGTTAGGGTTAGGGTTTTTAATTAATGTGTTTTAATAAAAAAAAATATATATATAAATATATGTTACGGCCCTTGGCCTGTTTTTGGTCGTTCTCCTCCTCCTCCTCTTTTTCAGGCCTAATTGCTAACACCTGGGAAGATGGTATTTAAATAGGAGCTTCTCTCCTGCATGGCTCTCTCTCTTTTCCTGGTCTGTTGGCTGAAGGCTTCGACGCTGCTCTGTTCGCTGGTCCAGGCCCATACTTCGCTCGACACGTCAGGATTTCACAGAGATGCACATAAGTTTATTTGAGTTTATGTCTTTTATTTTTACATCCAACATCTGCATCCATACACACAACACATTCCAGCACTTACCCTACACTGCTGATACTGACATTCATATCCCATGGTTGGTTATGTTTTTTATACTTATGTTACATACACAATAAATTTATGTTTTGCACTGGTTGATTCTGGCATGGTCTCCTATTGATTGTTAAGTCAGTCGTAACAATATATATATTTTGATATATGATATATTGGCCGATAAATCTAAATGCAAATTTGTATATAATTTTTGAGAGCCTGATTAAAAAAAACAAAAGTCTCACCGTTAAAATCCATGTCCCGAAAAACACACAGTTATGATGTTCTCATTAAAATTTGATGTAGCCGATTTGACAGACTTGCACTTTACTGTATTTTCCTTTTTTGAAGTGATTCCAATCATATTTCAAGCAAGTGAAAACCACCATGTTGAACAGTGCGCATCAGAATCATGGTGTGCACTTGCATTGTACCGGCATGTTCAGCCAGCACAAAGAAAATACATGGAGTAAGTTTTCATAGATTACCCAAAGATTTGGACTTGTGCAAAAAGTGGCTACGGGCTATCAATAACCCAGAGTTCGGAGAGGACACAGCCATTGAAGCACTAAAACATCTGACGGTGTGCGGTCTACATTTCAATTCAGAAGATTTCGAACCCAACCCCTTATGGTGTGTTCACACCGAACGCGAATAGAGCGTCAAATACGCGTCTATCGCGTCTAGTTAGACGCTTGAACATTCGCTCGAGTTAAAATTTTTCAACTTGCGCGGAAGACATTCCGCGGCAAATGCGTCGCCCAATTCGCGTCATTCGCAACGCCCGGCGCAAATTATGCGTCTATTCGCGTCTTTGCATTGACTTTGTATGTAATCCACTCGAACAAATAATTAAATCTGCGTTCGGTGTGAACACACCATTTGAAGAGACCCGCCCTTGTGAAAACCGCAATTCCGTCGATATTTACCTTGTCAGATGATGACGACGAACTGCCAGGAACGTCTGGAACTAGCAGTGCTAGTAGCGCTAAACGCATTTGCCTGGAGGTAAGGTTCTTTCTGACTCGACTCTATTAGCAGCTAGTGGCTACTGAGAACACACACTGACATAGTCGTCTGCTGTAAAGCAACACATCTCCTATGATTTCGTCTGTTTACAAATTATCAAACAGTTTCTGCCAGTGAAATCAAACACACTGGCACTGATCTGTGATAGGTCTGTTAGCGCATTAGGTCCAACCCCCTATGGGCGGGTTTAAAAGGTTGGGAGCTAATAGGCTTGTTTGAGATGCGCCTTGCCTCGCTTGAAATGTAGTCGAGAGTAGGCGGCTGCAGTGAGAGGAGGAGTGAAAAAAGCGCAGGCAAGCCGGACAGATCGCTCTTCTCCAGTGGATCTAACACCTGTGAGATCAAAGGCGGATATCGCGGGATTCACACTCGTGCACGGTGTTACTAATAAACTGGATGTAATTTAAGTTTTGTTGCTTGAATATGTTTTTTGTTGCTTTGGGGATATCAACACATAATTTATACACATAAAACATGATATCAGAGTTTTAAAATCAAACATTTTAAAAGAGAACAATACATCACGGTTGTTTAAATCAATGAGCATTAAGCTGTGCCGTCAGCAAGTCGTTTCCCATCATGCTTTTGATCAGCGCAGTCGGTAGAGAGCAACTGCGCGCGACTGCAGAATCCGACACGTGCGCCTTGCGGTCGCGAGAGTTTTTTGACACACGTCAGCATGACATCAGAGCAAGGCGGACCGCACTCGGACACATTTCTAACCGGTATGCATCTCGCGCTGATCACCGGTGATCAGTTCTGCGCAGATTTTGCTCATCTCAAACAAGCCTAGTGCTTGTAGTCTTTACAACCCCCCCCCCCTCTCTTACACTTCCTCCTACAATGGCGTAAAATGACGATTTTTGCGTCATTGTAGGAGGAAGTGAAAAAGGTAAATAGCGGATTTCTCTCGTCTCAGGGGAAAATGAGAGTGTTGCACGACCATTCAATAGTATGACTGGGTTTCCAACAATGGAAAGCTTAATGCAAATGGGTGGAGTGTCCCTTTAAAGAGACCCTGAATCACCTTTTCAACAGGTTTCCAGCCTCTTGCCTCTCACAATGAGGCTCCATTGTTTCCGTCAACCTGCCTGAGCTTGAAAAACCTGTTTATAGATGAAGAGTGAGAACACTTCCCACATGCCACATGTTTCTGCAGAGATACCTCATGCATGCAGTCTCTCACTGACAGCAACAAAAGCAGACTTGTTTTTACAAGCTGTTCTGTACAAACAGTCCTTCTATTAAGTCATAATATAGGTCAGCTACACGATTACATTCCTGCTATGCAGCATCCTCCCAATTTACATGTCTTAATAGTAAATACAATATGAATATATGAAATTATATTAAACTATTGTTTTAATTGTTAATCATCCTGTGTCTCCAATATCACTTTCCACCCTGATAGCAACCTTTTGAAATATATTCCAAGTAATAATAGCCAGTTTCGCAATGATGATCTCAGGAAGTGATATATTTTTCCTGGGAGAACAACAGCACAAACATCACATAGTGTATGACATGAAATCCTTTCCTGCGTTTCAACACAAACATGTTCATGTTTTAAAGCAGAGATGTTTTTAGTTATATATGCCACGGTTTGCATGTTCATTCTGTGTGCACTGCTCTGGTCTGATCAGCCGCAGGTGTGTCTCGTTTATGGGTCCTGTGGGGTGCCAAATTCAGAGAAGATGAGTGGAAGCCTCTATTGCAGGTGTGATAAATAATGATGATGTACTGTATGTGGGATGATAGAGTAAGGTTCAACAAAGAAATATAGATAGTTAGTTAAGGGTCCATTTGTGAGAAGGAAGAGTAAACAGTTTTAAACTTCAGACTTATCACCCAAGGATAATTAATATACCATCCAGCACAGTAGGTGGCGATAATGCTCCTTAGGAGTTAATCGCCATTAAACAAGAAGAAGAAGAAGAAAAATGCAGGACGATTGTTGTTCTTTACTGGAAAATAAGGGACACTCAAAATATTTGTACTGTATCACACCGTATATGTCATTTCAGGTTCGTATGTGTTTAAAAGGTTCTCAGATATAAAGATATTTGTTTTGCTTAACCTGTTCATGTGCTATTTAATTCTAAAACGAATTTTAAGGTCACACAAAAAAGTCACATTAATTACATACAAAACATAATAAAACAAAATAATAGCATTTATCTGAAATAGAAAGCTTTTGTAACATTATACACTACATTTTAGAGAAATTAAAGACAGTAATAGCATACTTTTATTCAGCAAGGACGCATTAAAGTAATCAAAAGTGACAAAGACATTTATAATGTTACAAAAGCTTTTTTATTTCGGATAAATCTTTGAATCAAATAATCCTGACTTCTTTTAAAAAAAAAAACCATTAATAATAATCAGACATGTTTCTTGGGCAGCAAATCACATCAGCGTATTATTCCCTCGGGTAGATTGTTTTTCTTGCGTGGCTGGATGTTGGACTCATGAAAATATATACCGATATATCGTGCATCCCTAATGCTTTCTATTATTTATAGTATCTTTCAGCCTCTATATTTTGTCATATATAGCAAACAAACTGCTTGACAAATTTGGATTTAGATTTATCGCCCAATATATCAGTTATCGGCTTTCAAATATAAAGAGTTATCGGTATCGGCCAACATTTCATATCTGTGCATCCCTACTCAAAATCATTCATTTGCATTGTACGTGTTTGATCAGTCAATTGACTGAGCAAAACCCATTGTGCGTAAACAATAAAAACTGAAGTAGGGGGTGAAATGGAGAGATTTTAGGTGTGGTGAGATTCCTCAGATCTCAGATCAAACTCAGGCTCTTCCTCCCACTATAATCCCTGCCGTCTGTCTCAGAGAGTAATGTGGCACCTATTTAAAAGCCCGGGGGACAAAGAGATTGTCAAGAGAGGCTATTTAGTATCAACAAACACTGCGGAGAAATGCGCTGTGTCACTGGAGTGACTCTATACACAGTCAAACCGAAAATTATTCAGACACCAGTGTCATTTTTTCTTTCTTTTATTACTAGTGGGTGCATAGTTCATTTATGTAAGTGAGGAGAGCACAATAAAGTAAACTGTGACATATTATTCCCAAATATTCTTCATACAGAAACTACCAGTAACATTTATAATAATGTGGGAGCAAATATTATTCAGACACTTTGACCTGATCAAGTGTTTTGTCTGTAACTGCTAATGCTCTTTTTACACTCAGACTGAACAACATGAAGCATTGCTTGGTCACTGGTTGAGCTAAACTGGTATTATAATTGTGTATTAAATTTAACAGCTGACAGATATTCAACATAATTCATGTGTGAGAGTCTAACAGAAGCACGGACAAAACCAGTGAAATATCAACTGATTCTTGTCATATTTTACTACCATTTTCTAAACTACAGTGAATAAACTGATAATGTGAGAAGGTCTGAATAAATTTAGGTTTGACTATATATTATTGTGCAGTTTATCACATTTCACTACCAGAAAGACACACTCGAAGCTTATACCTCAAGGATATTATTAAAGATGTCAGCAGCAATTTTGAATCAGAAAGGAGTGACTTGACGTCATAAATTCCCTCCCTGAGAACCGATAATCAGCCTCATATCTTCAGTATCTGCCGTGTGACATCATCACACCAGTTTCCAGTATTTGGCTGATGAACTAAAGTCTCAGCTCTACTTCCTTGTTTGTTAAAAGCCGTGTCAGACCGTCTATGTATGGCAGACTAGTATTGACTCAGGGGGAGGGTGTTTAATCTACATTAAGACAACTACATGCCTCTAGCTGTAAGGCTCAGTAGGAGATGGGAGGTCCTCTAATGCATTTCTAAGTAACAAAAGACCCGTCGCAACACAAGACCAGTC
This sequence comes from Meda fulgida, assembly GCA_030578275.1. Lineage (NCBI taxonomy): Eukaryota > Metazoa > Chordata > Actinopteri > Cypriniformes > Leuciscidae > Meda > Meda fulgida. The sequence goes on from CM060622.1 coordinate 1,227,311, forward strand.
TTGTCCTATGGCTGTGAAACCAAGGTGTTATCAGCAGCTTTCTCTTCCAAATCTGGAGGACATCGAGTCACGGTGCGCTATACGAACACGACACCGCAAGCAAATATGATACCGAAAGTTGTACAAGCATAAACATTTCATGGAGCCTAAAAGCCCTTCTTGGATAATAATGGGCTTTTAAGGCTGATGGACGCGAGAGGTCAATCGTTGTGGGAAGCACTGGAAGACTCGAGCTGGAGTCCATGTTCACAAAGTTTAATAGAGTTCATTAAGAAGTAAGCAACATGCTGTACATTGCGCTGGGTAAAAGCTCTCATAATAGCATGCATTCGTAATTATAAGCACAGGAAATATTGATTTGACTGGTCATATCGAAGCAGAGCACTTTGAAGTGGACGAGTGGCTTTGATAGTGTAATGCAGAACTGGTTTCACATGGCGAGATAAGACACCATCCCCCATATGCTTTTAACTGAGCCTCGCCCAGCTTTAAACACTCGCCAAACATCCACAAACTTGTTTGTTATAACCACATAACAGCTCCGAGTGCATCCAAAGGTTCATCCTCAGACAAATCCTATAGTTACTGTTATATCAAGTCATTATATTTGCTGTAACGCCCCGTCTAGGGGAAAGAGTGCAACATGAAAGACTCTTCAGGAAATTTGAACAATTTATTGACTTCATTTGGGACTTTTGAGGGGCCAAAATAACAAATGGCACTTTTGAAGTGTTAAACAATATGAATTATTGAATATTTGGCATTCAGCTTAACGAATGGTATACCGGACAGCATTTCATTTGGCGGCTGGCAGAGTTCAGGATCTTTTCAAACATAAACAGTCCAGCGTAATCATTAACTCAGACCTCCACTGCCGGCCTTGTAATGCATTAACCATTGTAAATGATTTCACACTGAATGCTATTTACTGTACATAAAACTACTGCCACAGTCGCTCAGCAAAAACTCTTCCTCACTTCCAATGAATCAGCTCAAAATATCATGGGCTTCCCTTGAGAATGCTTCTATTGTGCATTGGTATGATTTAATATCACGGGAAAAGGTTATATTCAGGTCAGGTTAAGATAAACCTTTTTAGAGCATACTGCACTTCTTTTTATACTGCTTAAAAAAAGTGAGCCTACTTAAACTTCAGGCCTACAATATATGCTATTATAATTTTTTTTTAAACGAGGTGGAGCAGTGCAAGTAATCTATTTTGTATGTCAAAACTTTATGGATTTAATGAGGAATTTGATGTATAAATGTATTTGTCGACTGGATATTTCACAGAATGCGATTATTATGCTGTTGTCAAAACCCTAGTCATCTATGAGAAAGTATTGGCATGATTGTCTATTTTAAATGCTTTGTGTTGTATTTTGTGTTGGTTGTTGTATGTTTTCTTCTAATGGACCTTGAGTCTGGAAATAAAGCTACATGTAAGAATGTGTACGTATTAATTGTTTTTTTATTGCCAATGTGTGAACAGTTTGTAAAGAAAATTAACAAAGGAGACCTTCCTCGACTTCCTAGCTCGTCTATGAAAGCCTAGGCAGAATTTTATGTGAAGTTCTCGGGGCGTTTTTGCCGGGAAAATCAAAAAGATGTGACGTTTACGCGCGCGCACCTCTCTTCCGTTATGGCAGGTGAAACGAATGTGTCCAGGATAAAGCCAAAGAGCCATTCTGTACTGTAATGTCAATGTGTCATGCAAAGAAAAGGGAATCATTCATTTAGTCTCATATAGCCAGACCAATGGAAGCTTGTTTCCGCCACAGAATAAAACATTTTTTGCAATTCTGACTTTATTTCGCAGAATTGCGTGATATAAAGTCTGAACTGCGAGATATAAACTCTGATATGCAATTCTGACTTTTTTTATATCTCGCAATTCGGACTTAATAACACACAACTGCGTCTTTTTATTTCACGCAATTCTGAGATAAAAATTACCTTTTTTATTTTTTATTCTGTGGCGGAAACAAGCTTCCATAAAGATCTATACAGTCTATAGCTAGTCTCAAACTTATAATCAATCTATAGATCATATCAGTGTAATTTTATTTTACCTCATCCGTCGACATGATAAATCGCAGAGCAGGTTCACAAATATCCACATCGCTATGATCAGATGCTTTCTGAACTGCTGATTTCTCACCGCTGGCATTTGTGTTGTGTTTATGTTGTTTTTGCAGATGGCAGCACATATTTACATATTCATCTCTCACGAACATGGACACCGTTGGGATGTTTGTTAAAAGTATCGCTGCATGCATGCGTGGGTATTTCCATCTTCTTTTTACTTCTAAGCAAAGAACGAAAAAGAACTTTGTAAATCATGAGTAAATCCTGGTCTTGAACTACGTCTCTTGTACATCAGGTGTGCACGAGCAAAAAACGTAAGTTGCTGGCTGCAGTTCACTTCACGGCCAGTGGTGTCACTAGGTTTCCGAATTCTGTATATGTTTAAATAATATTATCATTTTGAGAAAAATTTAACATTTCAGAATTCAGATATGTAGCCGATTCTTTATTATAAGACATTTATGATTTTTTTTCTTTTAAAATCCTAAAACAGGGCCAGTGTTTAAGAAAGAAATGACCTGTAATGTCATTCTCCCTTCCAAGTGCACTGATTAGCATAGTAGCAACAAACATTTTTGTTAGTATGTTATGTCTGAACATATTTAGAAATAATGTCAAGGACTAAAAACTGAAATTATGTATACAGTCAGCAATGATTAAGAGGCGCACACATTAAAATCAAGTAGCAATACTCGTGATATATTAACAAAACTCATATCATACTAAAAATAAAACGAAGATGTGAAGAGGCATTTACAAATAAAAAAGGTTTCTCAGTCCAAAAACGATCTCTCTCCGTTGGTCCGGTCTGGGAATGGTATGCAGGCCTTGGTCACATTCGAGTATTTCATGTTTTCTCCTGCAATATTTGTCCTCTGGGGATTATCAGCAACAGATAAGCAGACTCCAAACAAATGATTAACAAAATATGCATTGTCTTCCAAGGTGCTCAGATGAATGTCAAGCCTTTCTCCAAATGCACACTGTGGAAACACATTGATTTGTGTTTTAATTTTTGATTGACAAGCCTTTGCACTCGATGTATATAAAACCTCACAACTACAAACAGTGCTAATAGGGTTGTCGTCATGCTTAAAAGACAGTGAGTTTCTAAAGACAGAAATTAGAAAGACACATTAAAGCCATCTTCAGAACTAATAGCAATTAGTTCAACAGCAAGGATGAAGAACACAATGTGCTCCTTTGTATGTGTTCTTATATAAAGGTCAGCTGAATAACATTCATATTTTCATGTTTTGTAAGAAGATACAAACTCTCACAGTCAGAGTACAGTTTAGTGACCGCATTGAACATTCATCCAGCAAAAAAATAAAAATTTAAAATAAAAGAAGGGGGTTGGTCTTGCTTGGGGAAACTTAATATCCTGATCCAGTTATTGAACTGAACTGAATCAACACTGAACTATTTACATCACACAATTTTGATTTTATAACTCACAACTCCAAGTTTACATCTTGCAATTCTGAGAAAAAAGTCAGAAGTATGAGTTAATATCTCTCACTTCGGTCTTTATTTCTCAAAATTGCAACTTTATTTATCAGAATCACGAGTTTATATCTTTCAATTTCCAACTTTATAACTTACAAGTTTATAAAAAGAAAAGTCAGAATTGTGAGATAAAATAGTTGCAGTTACTTTGTTTGTTGCATAAACAAGCTAGTTTTCAGTACAGTAATAGTAATTATAGCTGAATTGAGCTTGTTTCATAAAGAATGAGCTTTACGTTATTGAACAGAACTGACAACAACTGAAGAATAATGACACTATTGTTTTGCTACTTCTGCTTTTCAGCCTCATATTTGATCAAATTTGCATAATTAATTCTGCTATTTTCTTGTTCATTATTGCAAAGCTGCTTTGAAAACATTTCTATTGAAGCATTAAAAAATAAAGGTCACTTGACTTAAATTTGGACACATGGAAAAATATCTTTCATATATTTTAACTATACATTATTATAGATCTTACACTGACAAAAACAGCAGAGTGATTTTTTTTCAGAAAGACAATTACACTGATAATGGAGAAGCCAATATTACACAAAGAAGAGCACAAAGATAGAACGGCTAAACACTTTCTCCTTGGAAACTGTAGGCTTGTTTTTATACGCTCTGTTGGAAACAAAAATACTTATGGTTTCATGGTCACATTGGAAGCTCATGGTCAAACTCAACAGTAAAGGAGAAAATAAAGCGATCTTTGACAGCCTGAGGCATCCCAAGCTGAACAGAAAGCAAACAAGAGGCACCCGAAATTAGTTATGGATATGGGTAGTCCGTTAAATTAATAAATACATTAAATGGTCAGTGATATAATACAAAGCAAGCATTATAGATCATGTTAGAGAGGTTATTATTGAGGCATTGTGTGGGAAGAGGCCTGATGACTCTTGGAAAGTCATAACCATTGTATTACTAATCTTGAAGTAAATCATCAGGGTCACAAGAAATACCAATTGAATAAGTAAGCTAACATGGAAGATGTGCAATATGATTTACTGAAATCTATGCTATTTTTGCTATTTCTCCACATGACCATATTGCCAATGGATTCATTGGGAAAATAATGCGCTGTTTGTATAATGTATGAGCAGACTTAGGCTACATGTTGTATTATTTAAGTTTTCATTTTATAGGCGTAACAATTTCTCTTTCCAAAACCTACATGTTTGTTAACAGAAACATAGTATATTTTGATTAAAGTGGGCTATTAGTTTCAGCAAATCGAAGCTATAGTTCTTTCAATCCACCAGTAGATTCATCATCGTTATCAATTTCAACATCACTAGACAGAGGATGTGTCTGAGGGGATTTTTCAGTGTAAAGCCATGAAAGGAGTTGTTCAGTTCAGCAACAAGAGTGAGCAGCAGTTGAACAAATCGTCTTTTAAAGAGTTAGTTGTGTGGGATGATACGCAAGCTGTTTAAGAAGCTCGGCGTTTCGAAATTTCACACGAAGTTCACAAATCCGGGGATTTTCGAACTCTTTTTAAATGTTTACCTGTGTGTTTGCCTCGAATACCCATATTTGGACATGGTAATTACCGGATGGGCGAGGTCACCTGGCCGCTGACGTCAGAGCAGAAATACCTGCTGAAAGCCATTTCCTCAATTTGCTGCTGTAGAGAGGTTGAAAAAACAGCAGCTCTTCACTTAAATACCTCGAAAGATTAAAAAGCTGACGGATTTTGTTTGGATTTTGGCCTGTCGAATGGCTTGTGTAGGGATTGTGCGATTAGGAGTTATCATTTTTCTCTTTCAGGTAAGTTTTTTTTTTTCTGGCGTCGATTGGACCTGAAAACGGTCGCGCGCCTTCGGACACTAACGGCTTCGTTTTATTATCAAATGTTTTATTTGTTGACTTTATTTTTGTAACTAGGTTTTTTCGTGTGGATATACGGAGGAGTCGACATGTACACCTGGGTTTGAGTCAGAAACAGTCGTTTTTAAAGTGCACAGAAATCACCTTCACAGGGGGAAACGACTAGGAAGAGGTAAGTTAGGTCAAATCTCTTTACAACACTGAATCGTTTTCAAAACGTTATTAAATATTCAAATACAACGCGAAGTACGCTAATTCAAAAATGCTATGTGTGGTGTATGCTAACGTTAAATCTGGTCTCACCTCAAGTTTAATTGTTGTGGAGTTTCGTCAAAAGTCGATGCAAGTTTAGTCGAACCTTGTTTTATAGTACTTATTTAATCAAACTATTTCTGTTCTTTACCCGTGGCTTTTATTATATCTAGAGACTTTAAAAACTTAAAGATATTGGCAAGTTATTACCTTGTTTTTGTTTCCTGTTGAGACAAAGCAAACGTTGAGTTTTTATTGGTGCAGGTTAAAATGTTGTTTTTCTATGCAACTTGGGGTTGAACACCACAAATGTTGAATTAAATCACATTTTAGTTCTCTTATATGTTATGTGAGGTGTTTAGTTAAAGTTTTTATATGAAATATGCTTTAGTAAACCTGCAGGTGTTGTGAAATTCAGATGATCTCATCGTGAGTTTCTGTGGGAGTGAAACCAGGAGATCAGGGTCAACAAATCATTTAAGATTTAGCCTATCTCTCTCTTTTTTTTCTTTTCAATCATTGAAATATATGAACCCAGCTATATTTGTTTTTGCCATACCCTGTGCTTTATTAGCCACAGTTTTTATTAAGTGTAAGCATTCCTATTTTAATGCATTGATTCAGGTACTTTCCATGAGAGGTGATGCAACTTATAACTTCAGTTTCGATTTTCTCAAGCATTGTTTTTGTATTTCTAGAGCAATTTTGTGAGTTAATGGAGCATTATTCTGATTATATTAACTTTATTTTATTTATTTTTTTTAAACTTTTTGTTTGGACATGAACCATTCTTTGGTTTTATATTGCAATAGATCTGTAAGTTTACCTCTGTACATGTTGAAAGGAGTTTCCTTTATTGTCCCACTAATGGTGGCTTATTTCTAAGAGCTGATTGGTTTCACCACTTCCGACCTCTAATGGATGCATTATTAGCCATTGCAAAACGTCTGTATAACTGGATAGTGGTTGTTTAAACGAATTATGCTGTAGTTTGGGGAAAAGGATGGACAGTAAGCATCATTCTGAAGTTGTATGGCATGAACTAAAGCATGCATGTAAGGTGTACCACATCAAAACAAACATTGAACGTGAAACTTGCAAATTGCTTTTTTTTTTTTCTTTTCTTAAATCAGTGTTTCTGTTTCTTGGTAATGGTAACACTTTACTTACAGCCCTTATGTGTAATGCATTAAATTATTTTTAATGCACTAATTCTGTTGTAATGCATTGTATGTTCTCATGAATAATTGTAGCCACGGTTATAATACATTATACTTCATTGAACACACACTTAGAAAGAAAAATGCATTAAAACACATAACCAATTTCAACTTATTATAATGTGTTTTAACTTTGCTTACAATTATTTATGAAAAGATAATGTATAAATGCGTTTCATAATGCATTCTACATAAGGGCTTTAAGTAGAGCTGGGCGAAATGGCCAAAAAAGCATCGTTAATTTTTGGTTAAATGGCGATATACAATGTACATCTCTGTATTTTCTACGTTTTTCTATTTGGATAAAGAAAATCTGTGTTTTAAAAAGTTATTTCACATCCTGCCCAATGATATCCTACACACAATATTGATATTGAAGGATATGGAAACAAATAGTGAATGTAATATATTATGTAAAAAGGTGGTTAAAATCACATTACATTCTAACATTGTAACATTACAATGTAAAGACAAAATGAATGCTAAATTGAATAAAGGCAAAACTAAAAATGAAAATAAAAACAAAAGCACAAACTAGCCTGCATTTGATTACCCCATTATAATGGTCGCTTTCATAAAAATATACTTGTAAGTTTAAAATTCCACATATGGCACATTTATTGTCTCCAACAAATAGTTTAGCAATATGTACATTTTAGTCAGAATTATTGCGCTACTATCCTATTGTGCTCGTCTGCTTGGCGCTCGTTCACGGAAACTTGAATATTAGCGGAGATTCGCTTGCAGAAGCTCGTCTCTCCTGACAGTAAAATGGACATATTTTGACTTTCTAACATTTACAGATGGAGAATATACCTGTGAAATGTAAGTTAAGCACTGAGGAGAGCACTTCTGTCAGTCAGTGCATCTGACACGCTGCTTCAATCTACTGTATCGATATAAACGGTATTGCCTCATTCCATATCGTAAAAAAAAAAACATTGTTATATTGTACAAACTCGATATACCGCCGAGCTCTAGCTTTAGTAAAGCGTTATCCTTTTTTTTTTAGGCTCTTAAACCCTTTCTTGAGACCAGAAATGTTTATTATAAAGTGGCTGTTATTACGGTAAATCACTTAATACTGTGGGTGGTGCAACATGTAGTTTTGAATGATGAGATGAAAGTGTTGTGAAGTGAATTAAGTAAAGTTTGTGGACATATTACCAGCATATCAGTTGATGCTTATTACTTTCCTAAAAAAAAAAAAGCACATTGAAGTCATAGCTTGAGTTTGTTCTACCGGTCTTAAGTTTGTGCCTTTGCCTCCCTCAGTACCTTTCAGTAAATGCGATGGAAGAACAAGAACGCTCTTCCAGTCCGCTGACAAGCGTTTTGATGTGGACACGGCTGGGACTGTAACGCTGAAGAGACAAGTGACTCTTCATGAAGGCCACAAGGTGTTTTCTGTGGACGCTTGGGACTCCAGTGGAAAGAAGCACACGGTCTCTGTCAGAGTTGAGCGTGTCCATCATCATCATGAGGACCATCACATGGACACGGTCATGAACATCTCCTCTCCACAGGTACAAACAAGCTCCTACAAGAAACTGCTGTCAGTGCAGAACAAGCCTGACCTCTATTGGACACTTCAGTTTTTATGTGTGCTACTTTACTATCACACTTTAAATGGGCATATTAAACATCTCAAATAATTTGTAAAATTGTACAGAATTTGGTAGTGTTCATGACATTTCCAATCCAAACCTAAAAGATTGCCTAATCTTTAACACTGTTCTATATTCTTAATCATAAAGGTAATTTAATCACAAAATAACAATTTTGCATCAATAAGTGCAGTTACTAATAATATTGCATGTTTATTTCTTGATAATCCCCATTTGACAGCTAAGCACTGAGATGCAGATTAAATAAACTTTTAATTGACAACAGTAACATGCAAAAAGATAAAAATAAATAAAATAAACGGGAAAAACTGCTTTGGTGATTTCTAGAAGCGCTCTTTACTTGCTTTGTGCAATTCAGCAGTTTAAAGGGGTCATGAATCATCTTAATCTTTTGACATGAGGTCATTGTACTAAAAATATATCCTGTAAGTTTCAGGACTCAACTTCCTCATTAGGAACAACACCTTTTATTGTAAGCAAGCTAAGAAAATTAGCTGTTTCGGAATTTGTCACATTATTACGTCGGTCAAAACGTTGCTATTCTTGTGACCCTAACATTAAGAAAGCGTAGATTAACTTTATTTTTAACGAAGTTCCAGTCAGATTGCGTCAGTACAACACTGTTCGCTTCATTTTACTGCGGATTCATTTTTAAACCAGACACAGTTCGACACAGAGACTGAAAATAAAACATGCAGTAATATATCATAAACTCTATTTTTAGCATGTCAATATTGCTTTGAGTATTTATACTGCAGTGCTGCAGTCGACCTTTGTCAACTAAAACAGTTCTTTTGCTTTTAAGTCTTGGCTGTGGCAAACAAAGCATATGTAATGCACATAAATGTTTCCCATTGTTGGCAAGTTTCAACTATGTAACACCAGATGTTGAAATCTTGTTTTCAAAATTGCACACCTGTAATGGCGTCGACATTGAAAATGTTAATATGCTAAACTGTTAGCCAATCATAGCAGTGGGCGTTTACATCAAGTCTTAAATGTGACACGCCCATCAAAACGGTGTTGAAACTAGAGGGTCATAAACAGTATGGAAAATGGCTTATTGCTTCTAAATTAGGATGTTTTTTAAATTAAAAAATCTGGATAACCTTATGTGGACTTTTTTTTTTTTTATCATTACTTTTTTTTTAATGCAGTTCATGACCTCCCTTTTTTAGAGACTACAGTACAAAAAAGTATTGATATTTACTTCTATATTTGATATGTTATTTCATAATGTCTAAATATAAATTCAAAAGCAAAATGTGTGAATTTATTTCAGTTCAAAAGTTATTTTCCAAAATCTTGAAACTTTGACATTTGTTCCCATTGGTAACACTACCAAACACATTTGTGCATCCTTTGTAACAAATATGATCCAGTTTAAATGTTATTTTTAATGAGATTAAAGAGCTTTGAAGTGCTGGAAAAAAGTTGTGAAGCACTTTAAAAAGTAATTTAAAGTGCTTGAATTTCACTCTCAAGCAGTTTTAGGAACCCTGAGATGAATATTAGACTTTCTGCCACAATACCATGGTTACAGTTAGCGTTAATACAACCATGAATCCATGATGATTTGTGGATTGAAATGCCATCTATAATTTGTTCATTCATGGCACAATGTTTCTCCTGGTTTCCATGTCAGCACTTTTTGATCTGATATGGTTTTATAAAACAATTCTCTGCTGAAATTGGCCTTTATTAATACTTTATTAATACTGTGGTGAATTCAAGCACTTTATCACTGGATCTCCCAGCACTGTGTAGTAACGGTGTCACATGATTGAGATCGGCACACGAGTAAACCTGTTCTGGGCTTTTGCCTATTGAGTTGATAACCGGTTTCTTTCTGCTTTCGTTTCGTTTGTTTCTCATATGTAACAGAAACGGCAGCTCTTATCAGTTGGGCAACATGGTTTATTGGGCCAGTGCGACCTCTATCTAAATTGAGTCGCACCGGCAGGGAAAAAGGTTGCAAAATGTGACCATTTAGTCGCAGTCTGGAGCCTTGAAATATACAATGTACAGCGAGCCAAGAAGCAAACTTGCTTATTGTCATTTACTAACATTTTCAGATGGAATCTCCCTCTGATGATCTGGTTCTGATGTTTCCAAAGTCTTCAACGGGTCTGAGGAGAGCAAAGAGAGGTTGGGTTATTCCTCCATTTAATGTACTTGAGAATAGCAGAGGTCCTTTCCCAGAGAAACTGCACCAGGTGAGAGAAAGTCATGAAGGGGAATGTTCAAAATGAGATGATCGAGAGAGGTTTGTCTGTTATTGACTTTGTTCTCTTATTGATTTCTGTATTTAGATTAAGTCTGACTATTCTAAGGAAGTTCAGATGCACTACAGTATCTCAGGTGAAGGAGCGGATCTGGATCCTAAGGGGACTTTTACTATAGAAAGATTATCAGGGAATCTGTTTGTGACTCGGCCACTCGACAGAGAAGTAAAAGCTAAGTACAAAGTAAGTGGATTTTAGGTCTAACTTTAATACACCAAGAACTATCTGCTGATTTTAAATGTTAGATTTTTTTGCTCATTCTTAATTGTTTGAAAGCTGTCATTTAATCAGATAAAAAGGCCCTATGAAATGACTTTTCGTGTTTTGCAGAGAGCTTTTTTTTTTTGTGGCTTGTATATCCACTAAAAAAATTAAGTGTTTTCTTCTACACTTGCATATTGATGTCGAAGCTAACAGACATGGACTAAAAGACACAAACTCAGATATAAACATCAGTTAAAATTTACCCTCCGGTAACTTGTACTTGTTATCTGTACATACGGGTCGTACAGAGCTTGGTAAGAAGGCTTTTAGTTATGCAGCCCCAGCCACCTGGAACACTTTTGTTTAAATGGTCCTTGTTGTGTGTGCTTGGTGTTCGTATTTGTAACTGTGCACTGTTAATATGCTGCCGTCTCTCTTGAAAAAGGTTTCAAATCTCAATGAGATCATCTGGTTAAATAAAGGTTACGTTAAAAAATGAATTTTCTCTTAACATGCCCATATTTCTTCTCCTGTCTTTAGCTTGTAGCTCATGCTGTTGGAGTTGGTGCGGATATAGTAGAAACTCCAATGGAAATTATTGTAAATGTGCTGGACCAAAATGATAATAAGCCTGTTTTTACACAAAATCCATTCAATGGAAATGTTCCTGAAGCTTCTGTTATAGGTAGGTGTATGATGCAGATTCTCAATGAAATGGTTTTTAGCAGTTTTTTTCTTTTTCAAATGCCTCTTCAGTTTTTCCACCTAATCAGTCTTTCTTCTTCTCTCACTGAAGGTCATGAGTTTATGACAGTCACAGCCACTGATGCAGATGATCCAGACACTTACAATGGTGTAGTCGGTTACTCAATCGTCAGTCAAGAGCCACAACTGCCAAAACCAAACCTGTTTACAATCAACCCTGTTACCGGAGGAATTCGTGTGAATGCTTTAGGCTTGGACAAAGAGGTGAGAAATGATGAATGGATCTCACAGTGGCGAAGAATATTTCATGTAAACAAACTCACCTGAACTTTTCTTTTCAGACATTTCCTAGATATACTGTATTAATTGTGGCTACTGACATGAATGGAAACGGTTTTACAACCACTGGCACAGCTGTTATTTCTGTGACTGACAGCAATGATAACGCACCTCAGTTTGAGCAATCCACGGTAATGTATATTTATACATTCAGAACGTTATAATAAGCATTTTAACTTAATTAATACTTATTTACACCAAACATCTTTGTTTTAGCACACTGTGTCTGTCCCAGAGAATAAAGTAGGGGCTGAAGTGGCCAGACTTGTAGTTACTGATGGAGATGAACCTGGATCTCCTGCCTGGTCAACCAAATATAAGATTATTAACGGTGACAGGGGTGGGTTTTTCAATGTCAGTACTGGACCCAGCCAGCTAGAGGGCATCATCACCACTGTAAAGGTACTGTGTGTTGCTCATGTGTTTGTACAGGCAATTCGTTGTAATCATGTTCCTTTAGTAAAAGGCACTTTCTTTTCCATTCAGCCCCTGGACTTTGAGAAGAACAAGCAATTCATTCTGTCTGTGATTGTTGAGAACGATGATCCATTTGTCGGTTCTTTGGCCACTTCCACTGCCACAGTCACGGTGAATGTAGAAGATGTGAATGAGCCTCCGGAGTTTAACCCAAAGGAGAAGGTTATCTTCAAACCTGAAGATTCACCAGTTGATAGTGAACTGTTTACTTATAAAGCCACTGATCCGGACACCGCAAAAGCACAGAAGATCACGTAAGAAATGTTGCAATTCATTTTATCCCCTCTGAGACAATCAAACCACAAGTTTTATTCAATTTTAAAGTTGACTGCTTTCTCTAGAACAGTGGTTCTCAACAAGGGGGGCAAATTATTTTAAAGAAAAAACACGGACAGTGCAACATTTGGTTACTGTGTGTATTGTGCTTTAAGATGATGAATACATAAATAAAAACACTGCTCTGCATTAAAAAAAACCCAGCTGGCTCTCCAGAGGTCAGGTTTTACATCGCTTCTACGAATTGCGTTCAGAGGTGAAGATTTTTCTTGTTTATGTGAAGTTCGACCTTGTGCGGTACCTGGACGACCCCCTGTGGTTGGCGCAGTTGTCATACCTTGCAGACATTTTTGACAGGTTGAATTTGTTGAACACATCGATGCCAACATCTTGCTGCTTTCAGACAAAGTCTGCATTCGTTGGCAAATTGGATATTTGGTGTGATCGGCTGATTAATAAAAAACGTTGCATGTTTCCCAACTAAGGGATAAATGCATCTTTCCTTTGATTAAAAGTCGCTCAACTTGTTGAAGGACTGAAACAACAATTCGGCCATTATTTCAGTGAGGATTTCAGTTGATTTGCTTGGGTCAGAGATCCCTTCAGTTGCCCAGGAAAAGGCCTTTCAGTTGACATGGAGAAATTAGTCAAATTAAAGAGCGACACTCAATTGCAACACCTCAATGGCTCTTGCTCTCTGGACTTAATATCCTCAGTGAAATTACTACTATTCACCTCAACTTTTCTGCAAGGCTGGGTTTTTAAAATTCAATGCCCTGAAAACCAAGTAGCCTACAGAAATCTGCTTCATGTGGAGGATGACAAGGCTTGCACTGTCCAATACTGAACCGCGAATTACGCTTTTTTTGTAAAAGTGCTTCATGCTTGGGGGGGGGCTTATGTTCCAAAAGGTTGAGAACCTCTGCGATTCAGATCTTTTAGCAAACCAATGTCCACAGACAAATCTGAGAACCACCTTAGCAACTGTCTACCTATTTAGGCCTATATCCATTCCAATGTCAAATCTTCATATGCAGAATTCAAATCAATGCATGCCTGTATATCCTTTTGAACTGCAAAAGATTTTAAACTCAGGCAAGACTTAAGTTATTGCTGAATATTACTTGATTTAACCTGTATGTTTGGTTCCTTCCAGGTATAAAATTGGCAGTGATCCTGCCGGCTGGCTGAGTGTTACTCCAGACACTGGAGTTATTAAAGTCAAGAGCCTCATGGATAGAGAATCTTCCTATGTCAAAGATGGCAAATACAGAGCTATTATTTGGGCGTTGGATAATGATGGTAATTTGTTTCCTTTTTTTTAAGAGAAGAATTCTTGCTGGCCTTTTTCTGATGTCTGCTTGTGTGCAGGTGACGCTCCAGCAACTGGCACAGGAACCCTGGTAATTGAATTGGAAGATGTAAATGACAACGCTCCTGTCATCACTGAAAGGAATATACAAATGTGCAATCGTGGTTCAGTCCCAGTGCTTCTCTCTATAACTGACCAAGATGGACCTCCTTTCGCTGGTCCTTTTAGAGTTGAGACCCACGGAGAAACCAGTAAAAATTGGTCCACCTCGATGAATGGCACATGTGAGCAATTACTGATGTTTTAAAGAGAAATTAATCATTCTTTAACATGTTACACATTAAAATATCTGTCTGTCTTGGTATACATGTCTAACTATTATAATGTGCCCATTTTAGCAACCGGTGTCTTTCTTACACCAAAGTTTGCATTGGAGCAGGGTGACTACAATGTTGTGCTGAAAGTTATTGATCAGGCTGGGTTGGATCAGGAAAGCACCATTCAAGCAACTGTGTGTGACTGCGAAGGAGAAGCAGTGCAATGTAGTGACAAACGGGTCGCAGGAATACCACTATTTGGAGTTCTGGGAATCCTGGCAGCAATCTTGCTTCTGCTATGTATGTAATTTCTCCCATGCATTTTTGCGTGTACATGTTGGTCTTCCAAGTTTTGTATGCATACAGAAAGTCCAGTGTTTCCCACATGATAGAACATTATACTTAGAACATATAAACCAAACGGCTATAGGCTACTAGCAAATCTCCGTGATGAGTCTGCCTGGGTTTTCGAGATCGCCAATGTCCAGGAGTCGGCTTTTGCGTTCTACAGTCGTCATTCATTATGTTTACTGTGGCAAGCAGGACGAGTGAGGGCCGCGGGAGAACGGCGCGAGTCATGTTTACTGTGGCGAGCAGGACGAGTGAGGGCCGCGGGAGAACGGCGCGAGTCATGTTTACTGTGGCGAGCAGGACGAGTGAGGGCCGCGGGAGAACGGCGCGAGTCATGTTAACTGTGGCGAGCAGGACGAGTGAGGGCCGCGTGAGTCATGTTTACTGTGGCTAGCAGGACGAGTGAGGGCCGCGGGAGAACGGCGCGAGTCATGTTTACTGTGGCGAGCAGGACTAGTGGGGCCGCGGGAGAACGGCGCGAGTCATGTTTACTGTGGCGAGCAGGACGAGTGAGGGCCGCGGGAGAACGGCGCGAGTCATGTTTACTGTGGCGAGCAGGACTAGTGGGGCCGCGGGAGAACGGCGCGAGTCATGTTTACTGTGGCGAGCAGGACTAGTGGGGCCGCGGGAGAACGGCGCGAGTCATGTTTACTGTGGCGAGCAGGACGAGTGAGGGCCGCGGGAGAACGGCGCGAGTCATGTTTACTGTGGCGAGCAGGACGAGTGAGGGCCGCGGGAGAACGGCGCGAGTCATGTTTACTGTGGCGAGCAGGACGAGTGAGGGCCGCGTGAGTCATGTTTACTGTGGCGAGCAGGACGAGTGAGGGCCGCGGGAGAACGGCGCAAGTCATGTTAACTGTGGCGAGCAGGACGAGTGAGGGCCGCGGGAGAACGGCGCGAGTCATGTTTACTGTGGCGAGCAGGACGAGTGAGGGCCGCGGGAGAACGGCGCCAGTCATGTTTACTGTGGCGAGCAGGGCGAGTGAGGGCCGCGGGAGAACGGCGCGAGTCATGTTTACTGTGGCGAGCAGGACGAGTGAGGGCCGCTGGAGAACGGCGCGAGTCATGTTTACTGTGGCAAGCAGGACGAGTGAGGGCCGCGGGAGAACGGCGTGAGTCATGTTTACTGTGGCGAGCAGGACGAGTGAGGGCCGCGGGAGAACGGCGTGAGTCATGTTTACTGTGGCGAGCAGGACGAGTGAGGGCCGCGGGAGAACAGCGTGAGTCATGTTTACTGTGGCGAGCAGGACGAGTGAGGGCCGCGGGAGAACGGCGCGAGTCATGTTTACTGTGGCGAGCAGGACTAGTGGGGCCGCGGGAGAACGGCGCGAGTCATGTTTACTGTGGCGAGCAGGACGAGTGAGGGCCGCGGGAGAACGGCGCGAGTCATGTTTACTGTGGCGAGCAGGACGAGTGAGGGCCGCGGGAGAACGGCGCGAGTCATGTTTACTGTGGCGAGCAGGACGAGTGAGGGCCGCGGGAGAACGGCGCGAGTCATGTTTACTGTGGCGAGCAGGACGAGTGAGGGCCGCGTGATTACTGATGAGCGACACCTGTGAGATGTGCCGGCCTCGTATCTCTCATAGAGGAGCGGGAATTTTCTTAGCAATGTTAAAGCGCACATCAACCGACCACTTGTGTAGCGTTCATGTAACTACTACATTCAGATTCACCAATCGAAATGAGTTCAGTTAGATTGAAACAAAAGGTGTGCATGTAAACAATGAATGGCGACCGCAGAAAGCAAAAGCTAAATCCCTCGACGGCCGAACATATCCGAGAAAAAGAGGATGGTAACCCCTACTACTCCGCTTTCTCCACAGAACAAGAGCCTGCTAGCTTAGCTTCCCAAAAAAGATGGCTGACACTGTATATTCTGTGAGTGAGATCCCACCCTCTATTGGCGGGTTGAGAACATGCGGGACAGCCCCTTACACTGGCTTTAGCCTCTGGCCAAAAAATCCTCCGATGACGCAAAATGACTATTTTTGCGTCATCTGAGGATTTTTACCAGGCAAAAAATACATAAATCTCTCGTCTCAGGGGGATATGAGGGTGGGAAGCACGATAATTCGAAAATGCTACAGGTTTTCTACTAACACAAAGCTTAATGCTAAATCCTAAAGTGACCCTTTAAAGAAATTCATCAATCTGATCGCTTTGAGATTTCAAAATCAAAACTCCAAACCCATATTCAGTGTGTCAATTGGACAAATAAAAAGTCTGCAATTGTGACTGCAATGGCGCAAAACACAACATTAAAGACCTTTTGTTAGAAGTTAAAATATATATTCTCGCCGCCACAGTCTAGTTAATGAAGGGGAAGCATTGGAATCTATTTGTGGCGGTCAGTGTTGATATTGTGGCGAGCCACCACAGAAAAGTCAACGTATGGGAAACTGTACATTATACTGCAGAAAAGGAGTCTCATTGCTTGCTAGTTTTTTCCAAACATATTCACTGCTATTGATCTTATAGGAGTTCAATTCAAAGAATCTAATGTTCCTTGACCTCTTTATAGTCCCCATTCAATCTTTCTGCTACTCAAATTATTACTGCTGTATCCTTTAGGTTTGCTGTGTTAAGTTGTGCTTCTTATTCCACAGTGCTCGCTCTTCTTCTGCTCTTGTTCATGAGGAAAAAAAGTACCAAAAAAGAACCCCTCCTTCCAGAAGATGATATAAGGGACAACATCTACTATTATGATGAGGAAGGTGGTGGAGAAGATGATCAGGTTGGTTTTAATTTAAATACTTTAAGGCAGTTTATCAGTTTTTAATGGCTTAGTTTATTGGTAATTGGTTCATTGATAACTGGAAGTTGACAGTCAAACTTGCTGTTACCTGGCTTTTGCACAAGCAACATGTCTTTTTAATCACCATCTTTTGCATTATAAGCATTTGTGATGCTCTAATGGGGTGCCCTCAAAGCGTTTATGGGGCCTAATTCAAGGTCCAGTGATTCATTACCTGAATCGCTGTGGTGATCGCACTAAAACATTAAATACCCACAGGGACTCCGATCCTTGTGTAAAGACGGTCTATCGCATCAAATTAAAGAATATTAAGATAAGAATTTAAAAATGTGTACCTTGAAATGCAATGTAAGTCGTTTTAGATAAGTGTCTGCCAAATGCATAAGTGTAAATGTAAAGGCCATAACTTGTACCAAGATATTTTGGAAACCAAGATAAATTTGGAAACTGAGAAAGGAATCATGAAATGGCTTAATGTAATTAATTGCTTTTTAAACTTCAAAGGCAACGAGCACTGCACGTTTCAAAGTTAGTTATCACGTGTTCACCTGCCCTTACAATCTTGTTTGCTGAGGCTCGGCTTGGACTCTAACACAACCAAAGGTTCCTGGTAGAGAAAAAATGAGGGAACTGGAGGGAGAGATGGGGTAGCCTGGGAAAACCCAGATGAATTTCCAGCAAATTTGAGATTTGCTCTGCAAGTCCGTATGGCCAAGAGCCCATTTACAATTTTTCCAAATCGAGGCACCAATCACAAACGTTGAGGTGGGCTTTATACGATGACGATCGCTCTGATTGGTTTTAGGTCTATCCAATTGCGCCCAGAGGTGTTTGTGCGACGGCCGTTGGTGACGCCCCTTTGGAAATATGCTGTGAATGAACCTTCCCCAGACCCACTCTGTTACAACTGAGAAGGGTCTGGTGTCAATCAGGCTAGAGATGGGGAGGAATGCTGGAAGAATTTCCTCTGGGACGGCATAGTGACGACTGCTTGTATACACCGATGAGACAAATCTTTGACCACCTGTCTAATATGCTATTCTTCCGTGTGCTGCCAGAATCACACCGACCTGCCAAGGCGTGGACTCTAGTATCTGGCACGAAGACATTAGCACCAGATCCTTCCGATCTTGTAGGTTGCAAGGTAGAGTCACCATGGATTAAACTTGTTGGTCCAGCACATCCCACAGATGCTCAATTGGATTGATATCTGGGGAATTTGGAGGCCAGGGCAACACCTTGAACTCTTCATGTTCCTCAAACTATTCCTGAACAATGTGTTGTGTGGCAGGGTGCATTATTCTGTTGGAGGCCACTTTCACCAGGGAACACTGTTGCAGACCAGGTAGACCCCTTCCTGACAATCTTTAGGTAGTTGGCATGTCAAATTTACGCCCACATGAGTGGCCGGATCCAGTGTTTCCCAGCAGAGTTTGATGCTATGACATTCCTCCCATAACGTTACAATTTTTGTGACTTGTACCACAGTAGACCTTCTGTTGGCTTAGACCATTCGGGATGGAATTCGTTGCCCTTGTTCATTGATTCGCCATGGGCGCCCAACACCCTGTTTTGCCTGTTTGTGGTTTGTCCCTCCTCGGACCACTGTTAAATCCTCACCACTGCTGACTGGGAGCAACCCACAAGCCTTGCTGTTTTAGAGATGCTCTGACCCAGTCTCCGTGCCATAAAAATGTGGCCCTTGTCAAAGTTGATCTTTTATGTCCATTTGTTCAGACCTTAATATGTGGACATGTTAGGATATGATCAATGATATTTGCTTTGCCTGTGACTGGTCAAAGTTTTGGCTCATCATTGTAAGCTTGTGGTGATTGACTGGTCTAAAGGATTGGGCTCATCCCAAGCTTATGTTTGGAACTTCAGTCATACCAGGAGATTACCTTATTTTGACTAGTCTCTCTTAAGAAAATGTTTAACCCTCTGAGACCTAAGGGTATTTTTAAAATTAATTTTCCGTCTGGTGTTATTTACTAAAGCTTGTAAAAAATCAACCCTTTTGTGCACAGACAATTGACACAGCTCTTTTTTTTCAGGACAAATTGAACTTTCAGCATATTTGTGTTGCATTGATGTCACCTGAATGTAAAATAAGTTATGGGACCACAAAGACAAATGAAAAAATAAAACGGAAATTGAATCACTCAAACATTTATTGAAATCACACACAAATAAATAAAAGCCAAGCAATTTTCCTCTGGAAAATTGTTTGTTTATGTCTTTGGAGTCCTGGATCACAGGAATAAACATTATAAATTGAACAGAACCAAAACTATTTACATTTTTTCAAAAGAAGTCCAGGCGTTTTGGGCCTCATGAAATTCACTGATGCCAAGCCTCAAAACAGTTCCTATCAGGAATCACACAGAGGGCCACATCACAGGCTTTGCATTTCCAGGGGGTGGCCTGTTTGACCTGCCTTGTCTGCTTGCAGTTCACACATTGCCTTCTACCATAGGAGAACCTGCTTCTACCTGCTTCTTGCTTGCTTCAGTTTGGTCTGATGTTGGCACAGGCACATGGTCACTTTGTTGCTGGGTGGGGGGAACAGCAACTGTAACACCACAGAGTTGGGCTGTCAGCTCCTCCAGAAAAGCCCTGTGGGTCATGGGCTGTTGCTGCTTCTCTGCACAAACTTCCTTGTGAAGCAAGTAACTGTTGGTCGCAGCAATGTCCAAAAAAATGGAAAAACAGTATCTGTAACAAACATAGAAAAACGAAATACTACTTTTACAAAACTTATTTTTACATATTTAGAACATGTATATTTTATTATGTTTTATTTTTATACTTTTACAGTAAATAAAAAACTCAGACAAACAATGGCTGAGAGACAAAGTGTAATCCACAACTCTTACTCCTCTGTAACAAACATAGAAAAACGAAATACTACTTTTACAAAACTTATTTTTACATATTTAGAACATGTACATTTTATTATGTTTTTTTTTTATTTTTATACTTTTACAGTAAATAAAAAACTCAGACAAACAATGGCTGAGAGACAAAGTGTAATCCACAACTCTTACTCCTCTGTAACAAACATTGAAAAACGAAATACTACTTTTACAGAACTTATTTGTACATATTTATAAAATTTATATTTTATTATATTAGTTTTTTCATTTTTATACTTTTACAGTAAATAAATAAATGGAACTTACTCTTCAACAGGGTCTAGACCATCCTGGTAATCCAGTTCCTCATCAGTCAAAAAGCTCTCTTCTCCAGAAAATCCATCATCGTCCATGGCATCAAAAAAGGCCAGCACTTGTTTTAGATCCGTGTTTCTCTGACGATCCATTATTATCCGTGTATTATTCAAAACTCGCGTCTCTCTGTGCGTCTCTCTCTCTCTCTCCTCGAAACCACTGTGTCGTGCGTCTCTCTCTCTCTCCACAATAGTAGCCTTGGTTCATGCGTAAAGACGCACACCAACGTGGGTGACGGTTCAGCCTGTCATTGGTCAACAACCTCACGCAAAGCATGACGTAATATCCAAAATGGCAGCGACCATCGAGCTAGCGGCAAAAATGACGGAAAATGTATAAATTATGGACATCAAGTGAATAAAACTTGGATATAAGCGTTTGGATTTATTGCTGAAACACTCTGAAAGGACGCACAAGTTCCAGGCTGGATAGAAAACCTTCTGTAAAGGCTAGAAAGACACCAAAGACACCCCCGTGACGGCTAGCTCGTTAGCTTTCTGCTGCAAAAAACGGTAAGAAAATCGATCAAATTTTCATAAAATAAAATAAATATTTATCGGAGGAGTCGTGTGGCGTCGTGGACGATGCCGTCGGTTTTTAAGGGTTAAAGGCTGAAATGAGAGGGTTAGTGTTTTATAAAACTTCGTCTTTGCCAAAACCTGGCCCTGCCCATATGGCCGTCTTGCCATTGCATCACACACAATACAAGATCACGTGGTGATGAGCGTCTGTGACTGCTTAAGCCTGGCTCAGATCACAATCACTTATCTAGCATTGTTGACCATAACGAGCTACGATTTGGCTGCGATCTGGGTTTTTTTGCTGTAGAGCTTGGAAGTTTGTTTATTTGCAACTGAAATCCAGCCAAAAGTCATGTAGTGTGAGTTTGCCTCAAGCTGACTTAAATTGATGCAAACAATCTATAGCTATGCATTTACTAGAGGTTCTGACAAAAACGTTAATTGCTACGTTTTATTTCATTTGAGAGTGTCATTGAATAATTCACTCAACCAAAAAAAAAAAACAAAGACTTCACTTGATAAATTACTGGATGAATCTGCAATTTTGAATGATTCAATTACATTTAAGTCACTTCACACCACGTACTGTTGTAACAATGTAATTGATAGAATATTAATTTGTACCTTTTTGAAAGTAACTTGATGCTTCAGTGAAAACGCTACCGTCGGCATTGCGGTTTATATCCGAGCTATAAATGTGTATCCCAGTACTTTTTAATCTGAATTATTGCAATGATACTGTGTGGTTGAAAGGACTTTGAAGTTGTTTGATACATAAAATGACAATGATTCGCTAGGCCTATTAAACCATTAAGATAATTTAAGAATAAGATCATGCGGGTGTTTGAATCGAGATTGCAATCTTTTAGCGATTAATCGTGCAGCTGTAGTTTGTAGCGCTCCACTCGCAGTGACTCGTCTAATGAATGAGCATTATAAAAAGGAAATGTGGTAACCCATAAGTCCGCATGAACCGTATTAGTGTGAATGCTTGACGCATACCTGTGGTTGCAGTTATGCCCCAGACAGCAACATTGTGTCAGCCTATATCCGGCCCATGTCTGGTACACATGGTTTCCACACAGCCCAGAAGTGGGCCGGATCTGGGGCTGATGTTAATGTGCTGTAAATGCAAGGTTTGTGAAAATGTAATTACGCACTGACCAACTGTCTGCTGCTATGCAGTGTTTGTTTTTTCTGTACTTTAATATCATACACTCTTTCTGCACAGGACTTTGATTTGAGCGTGCTGCATCGAGGCTTGGACAACAGACCTGAAGTGTTCAGAAACGATGTGGCGCCCACTTACATTACGGCACCTCAGTTTAGACCCCGACCCACCAACCCTGATGAGATTGGCACGTTCATTGATGATGTAAGTGGTTTTGTTACTTTGTTAAACCTCAATTAAGAGAATTCCTTTTAAAGCAAGGTCGAAGTATTAGAGATGCACGGATATATCGGTCAATAATCGGTATCGACCGATTAAAGCTATTACTTTCGCCATTGGCCGATTGTTTAAAAACAGCCGATGATCAGTGCCGATTAATGTGAATGTGAAGAAATGGCTCTGGGTCATTCATAAAGAATGCGTTTACTCTGCACTGTTTACTAATGTCTTCAAATTAAAGTGATTCCGAAACTAAAGCGCTTCTCCTCGGGAGGGCGTATGAAGAGATTTGTCAACAACTTAAGAGGAACTGTTAGCGATACTGTCATGTATGATTAAAATAAATAGACTTTATGAACAAGCATAAACTTCCGGTTAATGACATCAGAGTTGACCGGCATTTAAATTAGGGCTGCACAATTAATCGCAATGCAACTGCACAGGATTTGACAAAGGCTGTGATTTATTTTATGCACAGTTTGTCAGTGCAGCAGCTGATCGGTAGTAAATGCTTCATCTGAACCCCAGAAGGTGACACACACACACACACACCCCTCTGAACACCAGAAGGCGTCTCACACACACTGCTAATATCCCTCTGAACACGAGTCTCTCTCTCTCTCACACACACACATATCCCTCTGAACACCAGAAGGCGTCACACACACAACACTCACACACTGCTAATATCCCTCTGAACACGAGTCTCTCACACACACACTCCAAATATCCCTCTGAACACCAGAAGGCGTCACACACACAGCAAATATCCCTCTGAACACGAGTCTCTCACACACACACACACACAGCAAATATCCCTCTGAACACGAATCCCTCTGAACACGAGTCTCTCACACACACACACACAGCAAATATCCCTCTGAACACGAGTCTCTCACACAGCAAATATCCCTCTGAACACGAGTCTCTCACACACACACACACACAGCAAATATCCCTCTGAACACGAGTCTCTCACACAGCAAATATCCCTCTGAACACGAGTCTCACACACACGCACTCCATAGAAAACGATAAAAGGTATCATTCCAGGAAATCCCTATCGCTGTAGCTGAATAAACAGAATAAGGCAGTCGTGCGTTTATTAGTCATGTTTAAATCAAAGCGTTTCAATCTTCGGTGTAAGAAGCGCATCATCTCACAGAAGGATGAGCTCAACTGACATTATGAAGTGAGTTTGGAGTAAAATCATGATATTGAATGTTGGATGAGGTTCATAAATGCGTCTCATGTTTGGAAAGATGTTTGACGCGTGTGACTTTTTCAAATGCACATTATAAGCGACTCAAACTCCCAGTGCTTTCAGAACGAGCAGCGTTTACTGAGCTGTGCTTCGCTGAAGCTGCACATAACAAAAATAGCAGCCTTTGCAATTTTTAAAATCACGATAAACCAAATCGATTTAAGTGCGATTAATAGTGCAGCCCTAGTGTGATCGGTCTGTTACCGGTAAAAAGCCAGAACGCGGTTGCTTGTGTGAACGGCGCACCTGTCAAGGTTTACTTACCGGTAAAGTCGTTCTGGCTATTTTACGGTAGTTTAGCGGGATTGCTATGTGAAAGGGGCTAACGACTCTATTCTTTGTCCGGTAGAATCTGAATGCTGCGGATAACGACCCCACCGCGCCGCCGTACGACTCTCTCCTGGTGTTCGACTATGAAGGAGGCGGCTCAGACGCAGGCTCGATCAGCTCCCTCAACTCCTCCAGCTCGGGCGGAGACCAAGACTACGACTTCATCAATGATTGGGGCCCGCGCTTCAAGAAGCTGGCAGACATGTATGGAGGAGGAGACGATTAAGACTCTTTTTGTTTTTTGTTTGTTTTTTGGTTCTCTCTGTGCGAGAGGCACATCGATGGTTTAAAAGTGCAAAATATGAGAATTTTTATACTTCGCTTTATGGTCTGGTGATTTGAATGTTTAAAGTTGGAACTGGAAAAATAGCACTGTTCACCTGTCAACTTAAAGGAAAGATTCTTAAGGGTTTTCTTTTCATGGGAGCAGTCTAGGCAGGAACGTGACTTTTTTTTTTTTTTTCGTAGAAGAAGCTCCCAATTCAAAAGACAATATTTGTTCGGATTGCTCTGTGTGGAAGAAGCTGTAATGCAGCTTAAGATGTTTGTCCCAAATTTGTTTTCCCAGTATATTTTATGAAATGTAACCGGTATGTTTTTACAACTTTTTTGGCATTAAAGATTCATCTAAAAAGCATTAATTATACTGTTAAAATTTTTTTTTTTTTTTTTAAAGCACTGAATTTTCACACTTTTTGTATATGCAGGTCTCTAATTCTGTCCTTTTCCCCTCAGCTGCAAGGATATTAATTGCATCATGTTTTTTTATTTCTTTTAAATAGTTTGTTTCATTACATTTTTACACTGATGCTTATTTCCCTCTTTTTAATAAATTACTTTTACTGTTTTTGTTTCCAAGTGTTCACTTAATAACACGCTTCACAACACTGGCTAAATTATTATTT
>CM060622.1:1260000-1310000 GCA_030578275.1 Meda fulgida
GTGTTATTAATAATCTTTAAGACACAGCGTGTGTAAGTTCATAAGTCGACAGCATTGCTGAGTATTTTCTGCTTAAAACTGCAGTGAACCAAAGACAGTCTCAAAAACACGGCTTGAAATCGCTGGTGTTTCTGACGTCACAAACGACCTTGTAACCAATCAGATCAACGTGTGCTCGTCAACCAGTGGATCTCTGAGTGAGCGAGTGAGAGGAGGCGGGGCTCATTTGCATATTCATAGGACCGCGAATACTAAATGAGGCAAGGGTGTCGAGTTACATTCAAGATATTTTAAGCTATGAATAATTTTTAAAGGAAAAAACATTTAAATATGTAATTTTGGTGATTAAACATGAGTTTTAAGGGATACAATTATTGACTATTGAATACTAATTATTGGTATATTTGACCCAAATATGGTTTGAAACAACCCAGCATTTTTTAGAGTGCCGTGAGTTCATGATTACGATAAATAAAAAGCATTCAAGCCACACTTGCTCTTATGTTAAAACTAAGGTGGATCCTGGGAAATCAATCATGTTAAAAGGCACATTTTACTATTGCAGGCTCCAGGGTTAACCAATTGAGAAATAATCTGATAACACTTTAAGGTTCATTAGTTAACATGAACTAACAATGAACAATAATTCTTCAGCATTTATTAGTTAATATTAATTTCAACATTTACTAATACATTATTAAAATCAAAGGTTGTGTTTGTTAACATTAGTTAATGCACTGTGAACTAACATGAACAAACAATGAACAGCTGTGTTTTTATATACCAACATTTAAAAAAATTAATAAATACTTATTAATACTGATTTTTATTTGAGAAAAGCAGAGAACTACAAAAAAAACTGTAAAAAAAATCTGTTACATTTACGGTAAAAAACTGCCAGCTGTGGTTGCCAGAAATTTACGGTAAAAAAATACGGTAGCAAAATTTTGGGGGGGATTTAAAGACTTAACTTAAATTTACAGTAGAAGAAAAATGTATTTACCGATATATTGAAGTACTAATATCTGTTTTGTAATACCAACATTATCAAAGATTAATAAATACTCTAACAAATGTATGATGTTTGTAAATACATTAACTAATGCAACTTATTTAATCATATTTGGGAATTATAGAGATGTATTTAAATGTTGACCAATGAATTATGTTATAAGAAAGATCTGATCATGTGCAGTGCATATCTCCACAGATGTGACTCACATTGAATCTTCAAGCTCCAAACTCAAAGCCCTGAATCCTCACGAGACTCTGTGGACTTCGGGATTGAGCTCGGCTTTACGGATGCACTCCATCAGTTCAGGGATGTGCGTTCCTCCACAGAACCCGGTTCTGGGTGTGTCTTTCCCTTTCCCTGTGACGTGCGGCCCTCTCTCAGATCCACGGTCATTCCCGCTGTCCCACAGAGTCCTTCAGGACCGGGATGGATGCTTGGACTGCCAGAAAGCGTTCCTGAGCTTCTCGAGTCTGACGGACCAGAGGCAGTGCCAGAAGTTCTTCATCTGCAAGTTCTGTGAGAAGGAGTATGTGAGTCTGGGAGCGCTGAAGATGCACATCCGCACACACACTCTGCCGTGTGTGTGTAAGCTGTGCGGGAAGGCCTTCTCCAGGCCCTGGCTGCTTCAGGGACACATCCGCACACACACAGGTACGAGCAGACTCGTGGAGGAAAAGCTGTCACTCAAAAAATGTGGAATTTTCACAACATACACTCTTAAAAATAAACGTTCTGAAAGCGGGTTTTCGCAGTGTTTTTTATTTGAGAAAAGCGGAGAACTACAAAAAAAACTGTAATTTTTTTTGTTACATTTACGGTAAAAAAAAACTGGCAGCTGTGGTTACCGGGAATTTACGGTAAAAAAATACCGTAGCAACATTTTATTTCGGATTTACAGACTTAAATTAAATTTACAGTACAAGAACAATTCATTTACCGATATATTGAAGTACTAATATCTGTGTTGTAATACACTGACTCAATCATGAGTCACATGATCAATCAAAGCTCATCATCAGCAGCTTTTACACAAATTGAGAAAGTTAATATTAATATATAGAAGCTGCACAGTCATTCACACAAACACTAAACATATTAACTCTTAAAAATAAAGGCTCTGAAAGGGGATTTTCGCAGTGATTTTTATTTGAAGAAAAAACAGAACTACAAAAAAACTGTAAAAAGAATGAGTTAAATTTACAGTAAAAATTTTCATTTATATTCATATATATATATAAAGATATATTGAAGTACTAATATCTGTGTTATACCATTGTAATACACTGATAACCATCAATCATGAGTCACATGATCAATCAAAGCTCATCATAGGCGCTTTTACACAAACTGAGAAAGTTAATATTAATATATACAGTAAATAAGCAGCACAGTCACTCACACAAACACTAAACACCATCATAGTAACTCATGAAATGTAAAAATTGCCATAAGCATTAATTTAACAACATTACATGTAACAAAACCCTAATGTAGCTACATAACTGTTTAGAAAAAACATATTATTTCAACAAAAATACATCAAATGTGAAGCGTCACGCAGGGAATTGTGGGAATGTCAATTTACGGTTTTTCAGTATAAATTATACAATGACTTGTTCTTTTTCACTTCCAAAAACTGTAAATGTAAAATTACATTAAATGTACGGTTAGATCTATCACAGTTATTCACCGTGTATATATTACGGAAACTTTCTGGTAACCAATTAACAGTTTTTCACCGTAGCATTTTTACAGTCTTTTACCGTTAAAATACCCAAAATTTCAATATTCACAAAAAAAAAAGTATATATATATACTCTTAAAACAATTTGCACAATTTGGAAGGTTTCATTGCGTTACTATCACAAATAAGAGTGAAGATGTCCATTTTTCTAGGCATAAGTTTTTATATACAAGTTTTAAAAAATGCTAGGTTAAGTCTGTTAAAGTATACATCGGTAGAGGAAATACTGCTCTGAAAGGAATACTGCATGTCACTTTCATTCTTAAAAATAAAGGGATTTTCACGAAGAGGCTGTCAGTGATCAGTTCTTCTGTCCAATGGAAAGGTTTCATGAATGTTAAAGGTTCTTCATGGAGCCGTCGATGTAGTTCATTAATATTACTCAGTACTTATTTGAATAAGTACAATGTAGCCACATAGTAACCCCTTTATTTTTAAGAGTTTTCTTTTCATATTTTCTGCTTGTGTGAAACACAGAATGAGAAAAGCTGTTTCCATCCAAAGCTGCGAATTTAAATTATGCGTAACATTGGAATATCGATTTGAGATTGACAGCACAGGGGAAACGTTTCTTGTAAAATATACTCCAATAATGTCTAATAAATTCTTTATATATAATGCATTAGAAACGTATTTTAATGCATTATAATTCTGCACCTTATAATGCATCTCATGGTCTCAATAATTATAGTTATAATATGTTATAATACTTATCTATTTATTGTGACACCTTTCGAGCAATTTCAGATGCAACAAGGAATCTACTAATATTATAATGCATTTTAACTTTGGTTGCAGTTATTTATGAAAAATATAATGCAGTATAGCCTACATTATGAATACCTTTATAACGCATTACAAAGGCTTTAAATAAAGTGTATTTTCTACAGTGTACTGAAGTGACATTTTCATTTCAGGTGAACTACTTCTAACAGAAGTATGAAAATGATGCTTTGTAATTTTGAAACACACACACACACACACACACACACACACACACACACACACACACACACACACACACACACACACACACACACACACACACACACACACACACACACACACACACACACACACAAGCATAAAGCAAAATGTCTAATAAAGCCTTTATATATAATACATTATAAAAGTATTTGAATGCATTAATTGTGCACCTTATAATGCAATCGTATGGTTTCATGAAAATTTGTAACCAGTTATTATGCATTATCAATTCATAGTGACACCTTTAGACCAATTTCAGATGCAACAAGGAATCTGCAAATATTATAAAACATTTTAACTTAAGTTTGCAGTTTTGTATGAAAAAATAAATAAAATACTTTATAACCTACGCCTACATTATGAACACCTTTATAATGCATTATAGGTCAAGTGTATTTTCCACAGTGTAAGTAACATTTCATTTCAGGTGAACTACTTCTAACCGAAGTATGAAAATGATGCATTGTAATTTTGAAAAAAGGAAAGAAAAGTGTGTACAGCGCTAAGACCTGCCTCTGATGATGTCATGTGTCCAGGTGAGAAGCCGTTCTCCTGTCCTCACTGCAGTCGTGCGTTCGCTGACCGCTCAAACCTGCGAGCGCATCTGCAAACACACTCCGAGATCAAGAAATACCAGTGCAGAAGCTGCTTCAAAACCTTCTCCAGAGTATCCCTCCTGAGCAAACACGAGGAGGCCGGCTGCGGCGCGTGCCCTGCTGTTCCTCCACAGCTTCACACAGCTCCACGACTGATACACTGATGCTCTGTGTAAAGCACAATGCGCTGCGTGAGAGTGAACTTGCGCAGTTTTTTAGTTCAGCTAATGAGGATTTTTCAGGTTACGGTTTTGTAATGGAGAAATTTCTAAGTAAACAATAAATAATATTTTTCTAATAATATAATATGTGTCCTGTTTAGTATAAAAGCTGGCATGTGCTTCTTTTTATCCCTTAAAACTCATATTGACATATTTGAACGTTTTTTCTTTAAAAATAATTCTTCATGGCTTAAAATATCTTGAATGTAACTCGACACCTCATTTAGTATTCGTGGTTCTATGAATATGCAGATGAGCCCCGCCTCCACTCACTCCCTCACTCAGAGATCCACTGGTTGACGATCACACGTTGATCTGATTGGTTACAAGATCGTTTGTGACGTCAGAAACACCAGCGATTTCAAGCCGTGTTTTTGAGACTGTCTTTGGTTCACTGCAGTTTTAAGCAGAAAATACTCAGCAATTCTGTCGACTTATGAACTTACACATGATTTGCACAAGCCACACAGAATTACTAGAGTAACAACACAGGAAACATTCACAATCAAAAGGTGAACATTTATTGGACAAAAATATTGGCAAGAGTAAAAACATTGTGTGTGAGTGAGAAAAAGTGCAGGAAAGAATGACAACTCAGCAGTTATACAGCTTATACAGTTAAACAATATTGCTTTTTAAACGTTTCAAATTTCATAACATACTTTTACAAACAAATTCGACCATATTTCGCTTATTTTTTCACCTGCCAACCGACACACTAATAGCACTACAGCCAAAACCATCAGCCAAGAAACATCAAAAGTTGGGAATCCATAGGATTTTATCCTCTCCACACACAGGGTGACACACAAAATGACCCAAGCATGGAATAAATAACCCAAACAATGACCCAACAGGCTGTTGAACTTTTGACTTCACGTGCCAAACAATCCCACTTCCGGCTCGCACAGCATTAATTAATATGTCTATGAGAGCAGCCAGGAGAGGAGAATTCTTCGAGGCTAAATAAAACCTACAATGTTTCCCATTTGTAATTGTGCATGGAAAAAATCCTTGTATATATATATATATATATCTGTTTATTGGCAGGTGTATGGAGGTCAGCTGCGGGCCGTAACGGCACCATGCCCTCATTCACTCTTCCCTACATTACTCCACTAATATTGAAGAGTGAATGAACCGAGTGAGTGAATTCAGACTGTAATTAGGGCCTTATGATTTACGCACGTCATAAAATAGGACTTTACTGTAAAACGCGGAACTCAATGGAATTTTTTGATGAATAAATAAAAAGCATGTCAGAATACTTAAATCAAATCGCCATATAGACTAGTGTCTGTGAATCATAAACCCAAAAAAGTCTTCACAGCAGCCCGTCAAAATAAAAGTTTGGTTTAGCTTTGTTTGACAAAAAAAGTTTGTTTAATTTAATATGATTAAAAGATCAATTTAATCAATGTTGTATGCCTTAATTTGCTTGCCAGGAAATTTAAAATACACAGCACAGAATTTCTGGAGAAAAAAAAAAACATTTCATGGAAATAAAAAAAACGAAGTAATAAATGTACAGTTTTATGAATTCAATTAATTGGACATGCTTTTGGATTATTAAAATTGAATTAAACCATTACAATGGAATTCAGATAACTTAAAACAGAAAGCACAACATTTGGTCAAATTTAAACTGAATTTGAGAACAAAATGTTTTATTTCACTAAGCCCTAAATTTCATCTGGTCAGAATTCATTCAGTGCGTGACTCTCACAGTGCATTATGGGCATTCTCTAGCCGTTGAGTGTACATTGGTTGTACACCCGTTATTGTGGTGCATTATGGGATTGATTGAGAGCACTCAATATCGTCCACTAAGGTTTCAGACATCACTGAGAATGGCTGTGTCCTATTTAAGGGTGTAGTGGACGATTTCAGAAACAGCCTTTGTTTCTATAGTTACCCTTGTTATTGATTACTCACACCTGTGTCTTATTAGCCTCTTGTTTTCCTATATACCCGTGTTTCACTTGTCTTTGGTCAGTTGTTGTCCTTGCATGTGTTTTGTATGTCTCTTTTCTCTCATCTAAAATAAATATAAAGTTTGTCTGATCACTGATAAAATAAATTATATTATATATATATATATTATATATACAGAATTATATTTCGCTTTACTCAATAAAGCAACTAGAGCTTGCAATATATTGGCAATAAAGCTGAACCGCATTGAAAACTATGATGGATTGAAGCGCCCATATTGAGGTCTGTCTCCGTCTGCACGTCTCTCTGGTGTTTTACCATAGTCTGACACAGCAGACACACACCAGAATGTGTTTGTTTATCCGCACTGGAGCCGGCATGACCAAACCTTCACCTCCAACACTAAATTTACATCCAACTCATTCCTCAGCCGCAGTCCACCAATCCCATTGTCTGCAAGAGCAACGCTTCTACTTTCACCAGCCCTTTTTACTGGTTATATGAACAAGTGAGTGACTGTAAGACTGGATGCATGCTGGGTAATATCTTATGTATGCTGACGATCTGGACATTTTTTCTCCAAGTAGTGCTGGCTTTCAACAGCTGCTAAATGTATGCTCTGAGTATGGGATTAAATATGATGTGAAATATAATGCAAAGAAGAGTAATGCCATGATATGTAGAACAAAAGGGGATGAGGATCTTAATTTTCTTCAGATTTTTACATGTCAGGGCATGTACTAAAACCAAATATTTGGGGCATATCATTAATGATGAAATGTGTGATGATGACGATATGTATAGGTAGCGCGCCGAATGGCCAAGCTAATATGATGGAAAATGTTATATGTGTTCGTATCAGGTTAATATGAACCTTTTTAGAGCATACTGTACTTCTTTTTATACTGCTTAAAAAAAGTGAGCCTATGTAAGCTTCAGCAATGATTGTATGAGGATTATATATAAAAAACTGAGATGGAGCAGTGCAAGTCATCTATTTTGTATGTCAAGAGTAAAAACCTTTATGGCTTTAATGAGAAATGTGATGTATTTGTCGGCTGGATAATTCACAGAATGCTATTATGCTGTTGTCAAAACCTAGGCAAAGTGTGGTGCGATACCGGTCATCTATGAGAAAGTATTGGCATGATTGTCTATTTTTAATTATTTGTATTGTAAGTAATTTTGTGTAGGTTGTTGTATGTGTTCTCTCTAATGGACTTTGAGTCTGGAAATAAAGTTGAATTGAATTGTAGCTGAATCTCTGGTTGAGAAAGAGCAGGATAACCTGGAGGCCTGAACGGCAGACATGATCTTGAACCGCTGTCACTACATGCTCCATGACGTTTCTCCTAACTATAACCACTGTGACTCCACAAAAGTCTATAAATATGCTGTAGTTAGGGTGAGGGAGGCATGGGCTCGGCCCTAAACCGCTTCAGAAGGGCCAAAATAGATCTTGAGGCACTATTTCTGACCACATGAAGAATAAGCCAAGCTTCTATTCCCGCTTGCCTCTGGAATCCAGAGAGTTTCCAACTACCCTAATGAGTCAGCGTCTCTGTTTCCACCGGTGTCTGCACTCCTTCACACTCCTTCCATGCACTCCTTCACACTCCTTCACACTCCTTCACACTCCTTCATACTACTTCCACTCCTTCACACTCCTTCACACTCCTTCCATACACTCCTTCATACTACTTCCACTCCTTCACACTCCTTCACACTCCTTCACACTCCTTCCATACACTCCTTCACACTCCTTCCATACACTCCATCACACTCCTTCACACTCCTTCACACTCCTTCCATACACTCCTTCACACTCCTTCCATACACTCCTTCCATACACTCCTTCACACTCCTTCCATACACTCCTTCACACTCCTTCCATACACTCCTTCCATACACTCCTTCCATACACTCCTTAACACTCCTTCCATACACTCCTTCACACTCCTTCCATGCACTCCTTCACACTCCTTCCATACACTCCTTCATACTACTTCCACTCCTTCACACTCCTTCCATACACTCCTTCACACTCCTTCCATACACTCCTTCATACTACTTCCACTCCTTCACACTCCTTCCATACACTCCTTCACACTCCTTCCATGCACTCCTTCACACTCCTTCACACTCCTCCCACTCCTTCACACTCCTCCAACTCCTTCACACTCCTTCACACTCCTCCCACTCCTTCACACTCCTTCACACTCCTTCAAACTCCTTCAAACTCCTTCACACTTCTCCCACTCCTTCACACTCCTTCACACTCCCACTCCTTCACACTCCTTCACACTCCTTCACACTCCTCCCACTCCTTCACACTCCTTCACACTCCTTCACACTCCTTCACACTCCTCCCACTCCTTCACACTCCTCCCACTCCTTCACACTCCTTCGCAATCCTCCCACTCCTTCACACTCCTTCACACTCCTCCCACTCCTTCCACTCCTTCCACTCCTTCCATACTCCTTCACACTCCTTCCACTCCTTCACACTCCTTCACACTCCTTCCACTCCTTCCACTCCTTCCATACTCCTTCACAGTCCTTCCAATCCTTCCACTCCTTCACACTCCTTCCACTCCTTCCATACTCCTTCACACTCCTTCACACTCCTTCCACTCCTTCCATACTCCTTCACACTCCTTCCACTCCTTCACACTCCTCCCACTCCTTCACACTCCTCCCACTCCTTCACACTCCTTCACACTCCTTCACACTCCTCCCACTCCTTCACACTCCTTCACACTCCTTCCACTCCTTCACACTCCTCCCACTCCTTCACACCCCTTCACACTCCTCCCACTCCTTCACACTCCTCCCACTCCTTCACACTCCTCCCACTCCTTCACACTCCTTCACACTCCTTCACACTCCTCCCACTCCTTCACATCCCTTCACACTCCTTCACACTCCTCCCACTCCTTCACACCCCTTCACACTCCTTCCACTCCTTCACACTCCTTCACACTCCTTCCATACTCCTTCACACTCCTTCCACTCCTTCACACTCCTTCACACTCCTTCACACTCCTTCACACTCCTCCCACTCCTCCCACTTCTTCACACTCCTTCACACTCCTCCCACTCCTTCACACTCCTTCACACTCCTCCCACTTCACACTCCTCCCACTCCTTCACACTCCTTCACATTCCTTCCACTCCTTCACACTCCTTGACACTCCTTCACACTCCTTCCACTCCTTCCATACTCCTTCACACTCCTTCACACTCCTTCACACTCCTCCCACTTCTTCACACTCCTTCACACTCCTTCACACTCCTCCCACTTCACACTCCTCCCACTCCTTCACACTCCTTCACACTCCTTCCACTCCTTCCACTCCTTCACACTCCTTGACACTCCTTCACACTCCTTCCACTCCTTCCATACTCCTTCACACTCCTTCACACTCCTTCACACTCCTTCCACTCCTTCACACTCCTTCACACTCCTTCCATACTCCTTCACACTCCTTCCACTCCTCCCACTTCTTCACACTCCTTCACACTCCTTCACACTCCTTCACACTCCTTCACACTCCTTCACACTCCTCCCACTTCTTCACACTCCTTCACACTCCTTCACACTCCTCCCACTTCACACTCCTCCCACTCCTTCACACTCCTTCACACTCCTTCCACTCCTTCCACTCCTTCCACTCCTTCACACTCCTTGACACTCCTTCACACTCCTTCCACTCCTTCCATACTCCTTCACACTCCTTCACACTCCTTCACACTCCTTCCACTCCTTCACACTCCTTCCACTCCTTCACACTCCTTCCTATGAATATATATTACATTATATTAAATTATATTATAAGTCATATTAAATGAGGTAAAATCTAGCTTGTGACATGTATTGATCCAGTTAACCCATCTCTCTGATTCCCTCCCAATAAAAAGTGACAAAGACCATTAACAATAATAAAAGATTTTTATGTGCAGCACAACTGGTTTCAACATTGATAATAATAAGAGATGTTTCTTGAGCAGCAAATCAGCATATTAAAATGGTAATTTATTAATCTATTCCTGTGATCACAGCTACATTTTCAGCATCATTATTCCACTCTGTCACATGATCCTTCAGAAATCATTCTTATATGATGATTTGCTGCTCGAAAAACATATCTGATTATTATCAATGTTGAAAATAGTTGTGATACTTGTGAAACCGTGACAGGATTCTATTATGAAAATATTTGGTTTTGGCTGATTTTAACATTCTAATATTCGGATTTACTGTTTAACTGTATTTTCAATCAAAGTCTCTTGCATTTATTTATGGATCCTTGGTAAGCATAAGATTATATAAAAATGAATAAATAAATTTAAAAAAGAGGTGTATTCAAGTCGTTGTTATGGTTCTGCTCTGTCATGTTGTCTTTTATTTTGAAACTCTGTTCCGTTTCCTTTACTTCCTGTTTGCTTGCTCTGTTTACTTTTGGTTTCCTTGGTTACGACTTATACCTTTGTTTCACCTGTATCTAGTTTCCTTTGTTCCACCCCTGTATTTCAGTTGTTTTTGTCAGTTCTCCTTTACTTTATGCTGTGGTTAGCATTTGTATCTCCAGTGTTTCTACTGTTGATTCTCCGGTGATCTCATGCGTGTTTGATGAAATATTTGATTTTGACAGTATCTTTATACAGCAGCTTAACAATTGGATTTATGAATTGCATTATATACATTAATAAACAGGACAAAAATGACCAGCACATAATTTACCCATAAAGCATACCTGTAAAATAATGTATGACTATTGTTGGCAATGAATAAATGATGTGCTTTAGAATCTGTTTCACCCATCTTGATAACATTATTTATAGATAATAAAGTTTAATTGTTTTCCATGCAAGCCAAAGCTCTCCGAACGAATCTGTCGCAGTGAGACGTTTATGGAGCACGATCACAGAACTAAAACGTTTTTTAAAAAGTAAAGAGATTTCAATGAAAACTAATGAGTCGTAAAAATACAAAAATCTTTTAATAGTAAGCATGCAACTGCATTACAATCCAATCCGCTACTTTTAGCCACCTTTAAGACAGTGGTCCTATATTTAGCCTATTAAGCGGATGCTATCCAGCTCGAGGGGGATATTTTTACAGGGGCTCTCGGAGCAGCCGCTGAGATTTACAGAATATTTTCCACACTGAGTGTTGGGTGTATATAAATATCAAGCTCCTACAAGCCGCTGACACACAGTGCATGGCAGTAATGTGTTGCACTTGTTACCCTGTGCTCTTCTGCTCGGTTATATCCGTCCACTTGTTGTGGAAAATAAGTTCCCCAGAACAGGTGCAGCACGCTCACATTTACAGGCCTGTTCCAGTCATCCAGCAACCCACCCTATTTTCCACCCTCCATCGAGGCTTGTTTTCCTCCACAGGTCGATCACTGCATTTACGTGTCACTCGTGCCCTTTAACCTCGGAGGTCAAGTTGTGGCACCTCTCTAAAGCACTGCGTCTCTCTTGCATCTCTCACTTTCTCCTGACACTTCAGTTATAGGCCCTAAATATCGCACATGCTTTCACTGTGGCGTGTAACACTGTCAAATCACTAGCCATTTTGGCGTGTTACTTCATGTATTATATTTACTCACTTTGCTGAAGTTCGTGTAAGACAAATCTGCGTAGATTTAGTGCAAATACTAAACTCATGAGTCATCATGATATATTAAATGGCTCACAGCGTATTGCGCAGAATCTGCGCACATCTGGCTTACTTGAACACACACGTCACTACGTAAGAAATAACGGCACGCTTGTTCTTTTGCATTGAAGCAATAGCGAAGATTAAAAAGCATTTGGTGAACAGAAAAGACATGTTATTATGAAAATGTTATTTTCCAACATCCTAACTTTTTTGATGTTCTTTGTACTGTATTGATCTGTCCACCTAAAACACATTTTTGGTGGAAAGGATGAGGATGAAAGAGGAGATGCTGGATGACAGGATTTAGTTTGAATAAAAAATGTAGTAACAACAACAACAAAACGTAATTCTAAATGTTTTTCTGATACGAGACTTTTATTTTGAAAGACCTGCATGAACGCAGTTGACTGCTCAGACAAGATGTTGTCAGGCTGTATGTAAGTGTCTTTATTCTAACGTTATTTTCGTAACTTTTTACGAAATTAAAAAGTTAACTTTCCTAGAGCTCGTGAAGCCCCGCCCCTTTTCAGCGCCGCGCTCGTTGTGTCTTCCGGTTTATATTTCCACAGCATAAAGTTAAGATCATACAGATTTATGAATGAAACGCTCGTCCCGGTCTAATGGAATTTGTTATGACATACGCTTCAAACATCACATTGGTCATGATAAATTTAGCTTACCATAAGTAAATCCAGTTCACCAGCTAATAAATCGTCGAGAGCGATAGCAGTTCACAGTTCAGTGTCGACATTTTGAGTGTGCAACGTCATTCACGTTGTGAAGTAAAATCAATAAATTACTTTAAAGTATCAATAAATTCCAATAAGCACTCTTGAAATTCAACTAGCATTTAATATAATTTAAAAGTGACTAGTTCACCCAAAAATGTTATCATTTCGTGTTGTTCCTAAAATATTTTGGTAGAAATATGCTCTTATGCCATTGCCAGGGTTTTTCCTGCATTGGTAAACTAATCTTTGTTTGGCGTAAACATAAGCTTGGACTTCATAGAAAGTGTTACAGATATGTTGAAGAATGTTGGTAATCAAACAGCCATTTACTTCCATTGTAGGAAAAAAACAACATTCTTCTAAAAAATCTTATTTTGTATTCAGCAGAAAAAAAGAAACTCATACAAGTTTGGACCAACATAATGTTGAGTAAATGATGACAAAATGTTCATTTTTGTCTGACGTATCCCTTTAAGTAGGCTATAATACATTTTAATGTATTTGTAAATAAAAAAAAAATATTGTAAAGCATAATATTCACGTAATAAAATAAGATAAAGTGTACTTCTTTTTCCACAAGGGTTGGTTAGGATCTGCAGAAAATGTCAAATCAGTCAGAACAAAATAAATAATGAATTTTAAGTTATTGTGGTTGCTGTTTCTTGCATAGCATTTCTTGTCTTTAAAACTAAAAATGGCCATTTGCACATGGAAGACACAGATAAAGGTCATCTTGGGCATGAAGGAGATGTTTGAGCACAAAGAAGAAAAAACGTGTCCCGCTCTTGTGGAGCTCACGGGGTCACAGGGCAACACTTAAACTCTCAAAAAGGTTGATAGAGACACTTAAGGGTCCGGATTCACTGTCTTTAATGAGCTAGTGAACATTACAAGACACACACACACACACACACACACACACACACACACACACACACACACACACACACACACACACACACACACACACACACACACACACACACACACACACACACACACACACACACACACACACACACACACACACACACACACACACACACACACACACACACACTCAGAGCTTTCAACAGCAGCTCAGCCTCAGAATTCTTCATTCATAAATGTGTGATGGAAATTAATTCAAGAACTTGATACATATTTGTGTAAACATTTTAAATGTATTTAGGTAAGATGCATTTGTGTGAGCATTTGGGGAAATAGTTATGCTTTTACTTAGACATTTATGAATTTTGTTTTGTTTTGTAAATGTATTAAAATGTGAATTTTGTTTTGTTTTGTTAATGTATTATTTTTTTAGGCTGATCTGGCTCCATATTATCCTAATTGTTGCAAATACATTCATTTTTATAGTAGATTATTATTCCTGTCTGATCATGAACTCATGTAGGCCTGTTTTAAGTATTGATTTGTCTTATTCAGATTAACTTTAGGCATGCTAGGTCGCAGATAAATCAGGTAAACATCAAAAGTGAGGGACAGTGGAAACACTGTAATCATAAGTGATCCAATATATAATAAAAACAATGTATATCTGCCACCATTGTGAAAATGATTAAGAGCATAAAGTCAAGTTTAAAAATACAAAACTGATACATATGCATACATTAAAGATATGGAATGAATAAATAAATACAAATTTTATTAAAGATGCTGTAGAATACAGAAACCCTTGTTATTAGCGCCGCCGCTGGCCGTAAAGTGAACTGCAGCCAGTGAAAAACTGCTCGTGCTCGTGCTCGTGCACTGAAGAGACTGAATCTGGTTCAATGCCCTGATATACTCCTCCGTTTGTTTGGGGTTTAGTTCAGGTCTGGTTAACTCTGTTGGAGTAGACTTGGCTTTTTTGACACAAAAAACAAGGATGCTAGAAACGCGGTCGTGTAACTACAGTGTATTTCAGGAACATTCGCTGCTGAGAAACACAAGACATTTCTCTCAACATGTAAATGTATGCTTTCCTCTCAATAACAGAATAAACACACAACATAAAAATAAAAATCGCTCGACAGGCTTTCATAGACATCCTAGAAAGTGTTTTTTTTTTGGTTTCGTTACAAGCTGTCCACACATTGGCAATAAAAAAGCGATTCTTGCATATAGCCCCTTTAATTGTACGCCTTGATATGTACTTCATCTGTGGCTGTAAAGGCGAGAGGACCTCTCTCTTCTCTGAGGGTTTGCATGTAGTTCAGAGTCACGGCGCCCTCTGCCGGGAGCAACACGACACCGCGCTCACATTCAGACTTCATCGTTGATTATTACTGAAGTCATGGTGTTCTGAAGCATGACCCAGTCGAGCATTCTCAAAAATGACATTTTAAAAGCCTACATATGACGGTGTATATTCAGTTAATCAACCCTTTAATGCATGAATTATGACCAGAATTATGTGCATGAATGCATGAACTTTAATGTTTAACTTTAATTATGAATTATGATTCAGGATTTTTTTTCATGTGTCTTTATTGCTCTGAAAAAATATGATTTTAATTTTTAATTTTGGTAACACTTTACTTAAAACCCTATAATGCATTATAAAGGTATTTATACTGTACATTATAATATATTTTTACAAATCATTGTAACCAAAGTTAAAATGCATTAAAATATTAGATTCTGAAATTGGTTGTTTGTCATGTTTAAATGCATTATACTTTCTAAAGGCGTGTTATAATACTAATAGTTAAGTATTATTATTTATTATAACTGTGGTTGCAATTATTTATGAGAGCATTCAATGCATTATAAGGTGCATTACAAGGCAGAATTACTGCATTAAAAAGGTTTTTATAATGCGTTATACATAAGGGATTTAAGTAAAGTGTACCAAAAAATATTTTTCAAAGAGATTTCCAGATTTCCACTTGAGTGGACAGTATGAATTTTTGCTTTAATTAAAGAGACACTGCATTCTGGAGCAGTTCTGTCTTGCCATCTTGGTTTGGGGAAGGAAATAAACTCGGTGGCAATGGAAAGGATGATGCATTAGAGGATGATGTGCAACTAAGCCATTACAACTCATGCATATGCAAGCAAATGCTGCTAAAATAGCTGTCCAATGTAGTGACCTCTATGCATGAAAAGGTTCATGTTATTTAAGATGGATATTTAGATTTATGATGAGAAAATAAGATTGAGGTAATTGGAAAATTCAGTATTCTGAAAATATGTTTTCCCTCTGAATGGCATGAAGAGATCAGAGTTCACTTCCATGATGTTTTTCTTCTGCAGATCCTTGTGGAAAAAGAAGTATATTAACTATAAGTAACTTTGCAAGTACATGTCATCTAGCAGTCATTAAGTATTAACATCTCAGAACACTTTATATTGATGCTCCCGACAGAAATTTTACTGACTATAAGTTACTTTTCAACTACATGTCAACTTATTCTATATTAACACGAACCCTAGCAGTCTACTAATACTCTAATGATGCTAGTTAACACGTAGTTGCAAAGTTACATTATCAGTTGGATACTGAAATAAAGTAGCATACCTGTAATCTATAAAGGTTTAGATGCAACAAACTAAAACAAAAGAGGTCATAATTGCCACCTGGAATAAGGACAATTTTTATGATTACCTTATTAAATGTATCTGTTGACTTTTATGTCAAATACTTTAATTTAAGCAATTACTTCAATAAGAATGTACAGAATACTGTTACAAATATAATTGTATCAACATACTATCGTATCCAATGGTGGGAATTTAATTTAATTTTTTTAATTTTATTTATTTAAGCAGCGGCACTTTGCCCTGATTGGATTGTGATTCGGTCAAATATAAGCGGGAAAAAAAGGGAAAAAAGTCGGCACACCATGGCTCCAAAAATGTGAAAAATGTAATAGACTCACACAGGTGGTAACGTTTCGACAATTAAAAGTTAATCAGACAGTTAAAAGTTAAAAGTCCCCCCCCCCCCCCTTATATCAATATCACCAAGAGGAACAAAGAAAAAAATGCAAAAAAAATAATGCTAAATGTGAAAGTCAAATTAAACATACAACATTAATATCAATTTAAATAGTGATACATGCATAAAAAAAAAATCATGAGCAAATCTTAAAGAAACGGACGAATATCAAATTCTTAATTGAATCCCATAGGTGCCATATAGTGTGTAAATCCAGAAGGATTCGCGTTTTAGAAATTAAGTCAATTTTTCACATTTCTGGAGCCATGGTGTCCCGACTTATTTCCTTGTTGAGCTCCCAATTTGAGCAACATATTGCTTTGCTAGTTTGCAGTGGATGTGCGTGGATTGGATCTGATTTTGTCAAATATAAGCGAAACAAGAGTCACTATTATCCATTTTAAAGCCGTTCACAGAGTTTACACACACACACACACACACACACACACTGACGATACAGAATGGGCTCCTTACTGTATGTCAAAAATTAAATATATGTTTTTGTTTAATTTCCTGAAGTTTATTGTGATTTTTTTACTCTGGACACTTGTCTGTGCCTTTTGAATGATGGTGCTTTGAATTTGGCCAAAATGATCTTTTTTGGTTGTGTTTGAGTGAGAAAAGAGTTTGTGTAAAGTAGTGATTTAATGTTTCGTTCCAAAGCAGAAGCAAGTCATCATTCATAGTTTCATACTTCGGAAAGGATTATGACGTTCACATCTCAGGATGATCGTGCAGAACGCTTATATGAAACTGAAATTGGGGGGTGATTAGTTTCGCATAACCAGACTTTTGACTTGCGAGAAGTTGAAGTCTGGTCCGAAATCATGAATCAGTTTGTTTTTACGTGCCATTAATGGGTGGGTCAATTTAACACATATCAAATATGGCAAAACAGACTCTGCAAACGATTGCAAAGCAGTGGAGAAATGATCAATACGAAAGAAATACGATCATCAGAGCCAATGGCTGTCCGAGACGTTGTGCACATATCATTTCAGGTACAGTAATTTATAAGGATCTTCTCATGCATGATAAAAAGCAGTTTTCATCCAGAATATTCAGAGTATAAGTGAAATCTAAACATGCATCATTTGATATTTCTGTGATGTCATGCAAAACTCTTCTGGCATAAACATGAGTAAATCTTTTTTTTATTTATTTTTTAATAATGTCACACTATTACATTTCCTTGAGCTAATTTTACCCAGTGTTAAGGCAACGCTGGTCTATATTTAGCCTGTCAAACAGATGCAGGAGATATTTGCACCGGCCAGCCGCTGAGATCTACAGAATATTTTCCACACTGAGTGTCGGGTGTATATAAATATCGAGCCGCTGACACGCAGTGATGTGCGGCACTTGTCACCCTGTGCTCTTCTGCTCGGTTATATCGGTCCACTTGTTGTGGAAATAATCTCCCCGGGACAGGTGCGTTCCCAGGCCGGGTCAGCAGTCCCACAGCTGGACGCTTGCGTTGCGCTCATTGGTGGATCCCTGCGTTTGCATTCCACACCGTGGCCTTTGACCTCTGAGATCCAGTCGGGACATCTCTCTTGTGTTTGTGCACTTGTCAGCTAGCACTGCAAACCCGGATAAGTTGGAAAAACTAAAACATTTTAAGTTAAAGGGACATTGTGTAGGAATTTCTCCCATCTAGTGGTGAAATTGTATTTTGCATTCAAACGAATTGTGCTCTCCAGCGCCTCGCTTTTTCAAATGCGTGTTGCATCTACGGTGGCCGTTATGTACCAAAAAGCTATGACAGGATGTCTTCTAATAGCACTTCGTAGAGTTTTCCTTCGGGTGAACTGGTTTGTTATTTCAAACAAACTGCAACTTTACAGTATGAATTACTGACTGTGAAAAACATGAACTTTGTAATTAGTAGTTAAGCCTTCTTTATTCGTTATATTTTCTGTGACATTGACGTACCTGTCGAGGAGACAGCAGGACTTCTGAAAGCTTTCTCCTGCATTAGCTCTTCCACCTGGAAAACGCTCTCCCAACATTGACTCTTGTTTTTTTGTAATGTCCGGTCACGTTTCCTTTTACGTTCAATTTCGGACTTTTTTGGCGACAAGGATTTCTTCTCCTGTGGCTCGGCGTATGTATGGTCCGCACATTAAAAATCACTGCTCTGCTCCTCCGGTTCTGCTGCTTTCAGTCACGTGACGCTGGCTCTGAACGAAAAACGCGTTGTGGAAACGCGAGGTACTTTTTGTCCCTCTCTGCAATTATAG
This sequence comes from Meda fulgida, assembly GCA_030578275.1. Taxonomy (NCBI): domain Eukaryota; kingdom Metazoa; phylum Chordata; class Actinopteri; order Cypriniformes; family Leuciscidae; genus Meda; species Meda fulgida. The sequence continues at coordinate 1,279,069 of CM060622.1, forward strand.
TTTTTCAAGATGACGGAACTACATGGAAGCCTCCGTGGACTTACCCGTCCCATGTGTATAAAGATAATAAATTCTTCGTTTACGAGGATAAGTCAGATAATTGGCAGAGGTATTTGTACACCATTGAGGACATATTTATGAATAAAAATATTGATTTTAGATAATAAAACACCTAAAAAACTACACATTGTCCCTTTAAGAAATTGAAAGTTTAAGCAGAACTGGCATTTGTACTCATACTTTTCTTAACTTTAAATTTTTGAGTAAACCAAATAATACATCTAATTTAACATTTTTATGAAACCTCAAAGAGAACATGTTTATTAATAAACGTAACTAGCTATAACATGCTAGTTCAATAAACGCTAACTTGCTCATTTGCTAATGTTAATAGCATGGCACTTTCTGTATGAGAGCAGCAATATAAAGCGTTGAACATTGTTCTCAAACCAAGCCGCAAACTCAAACATGATGGTAACTCTCCTAAAATCAACATTAACAGACATTCTTCTAAATTAGCTTAACAAAACATTAGTCACTAATCTCCCACTTGACATTAATCTTGCACAAAAAACATGATATTACATTTAATTTTAACATTTACTCTCCCTTTCGAGTGCCATCGACAAAGCATGCTGGGAAATAGAAATCCCAGCCCAGTTTCAATTAAACTTAAGTTTGTCTAAATTAAAATAAATAATTTAAATAAATGATATCAGTTCTGTGAACTTGAAAGAAAAAGAAAGTTCTAAATAGTCATAAAAGTTCATTTGATTTAAAGGGACTTTATGTAGTTTTTAGCGGCCTCTAGTGGTGATGTTTCAGATTGCAACCAATTTTTACAAGAGCGCTCGTACTCGAACTCATAGGCAATAGCGTCTATTACGCAAATATCTCGGCGAATACTCGACGGATTCGGCGAGCACTGAGCTCGTTGGAATCGTCTAGTCGAGCTGAAAAAAGTCATAATTTTTGGTGGTGTTTTCACGGAGATATTAGCCGAAAACCATCGGGCACTCTGCAAAATTGCGGACGCCGGTGACGTCACGATCTCAGAAGAAAATCTCTCGTATCTCTGGAACGCGAAGACCCAGAGAGCTCAAATTCGGGGGAGGAGGAGTCTTGGGAATATTCATCAAAGATTGACCGAGATATAAGCCGAAAAACGTGTGCCTTTGACTGGACGTAACTCTCTGACCGTCAACAAAAAGCAGAGAGGCTCGGGAGCGCGCATGCACGTCACATCCGATGGATTTCGTGCGGTAAATTCGACCCGGAGCCTTCACATAGAGATAGGAATACTGGCCTTCAGAGGTAATAGCAAAACTCGACAAGTGGATCATTGTAATGTGTGATTACACACATTGTCACCCTGTGCTCTTCTGCTCGGTTATATCGGTCCACTTGTTGTGGAAATAATCTCCCCGGGACAGGTGCGTTCCCAGGCCGGGTCAGCAGTCCCACAGCTGGACGCTTGCGTTGCGCTCATTGGTGGATCCCTGCGTTTGCATTCCACACCGTGGCCTTTGACCTCTGAGATCCAGTCGGGACATCTCTCTTGTGTTTGTGCACTTGTCAGCTAGCACTGCAAACCCGGATAAGTTGGAAAAACTAAAACATTTTAAGTTAAAGGGACATTGTGTAGGAATTTCTCCCATCTAGTGGTGAAATTGTATTTTGCATTCAAACGAATTGTGCTCTCCAGCGCCTCGCTTTTTCAAATGCGTGTTGCATCTACGGTGGCCGTTATGTACCAAAAAGCTATGACAGGATGTCTTCTAATAGCACTTCGTAGAGTTTTCCTTCGGGTGAACTGGTTTGTTATTTCAAACAAACTGCAACTTTACAGTATGAATTACTGACTGTGAAAAACATGAACTTTGTAATTAGTAGTTAAGCCTTCTTTATTGGTTATATTTTCTGTGACATTGACGTACCTGTCGAGGAGACAGCAGGACTTCTGAAAGCTTTCTCCTGCATTAGCTCTTCCACCTGGAAAACGCTCTCCCAACATTGACTCTTGTTTTTTTGTAATGTCCGGTCACGTTTCCTTTTACATTCAATTTCGGATTTTTTTGGCGACAAGGATTTCTTCTCCTGTGGCTCGGCGTATGTATGGTCCGCACATTAAAAATCACTGCTCTGCTCCTCCGGTTCTGCTGCTTTCAGTCACGTGATGCTGGCTCTGAACGAAAAACGCGTTGTGGAAACGCGAGGTACTTTTTGTCCCTCTCTGCAATTATAGTTTTTCAAGACGGCGGAACTACATGGAAGCCTCCGTGGACTTACCCGTCCCATGTGTATAAAGATAATAAATTCTTCGTTTACGAGGATAAGTCAGATAATTGGCAGAGGTATTTGTACACCATTGAGGACATATTTATGTCAATAAAAATCAATAAAAATATTGATTTTAGATAATAAAACACCTGAAAAACTACACATTGTCCCTTTAAGAAATTGAAAGTTTAAGCAGAACTGGCATTTGTACTCATACTTTTCTTAACTTTAAATTTTTGAGTAAACTAATTAATACATCTAATTTAACATTTTTATGAAACCTCAAAGAGAACATGTTTATTAATAAACTTAACTAGCTATAACACGCTAGTTCAATAAACGCTAACTTGCTCATTTGCTAATGTTAATAGCATGGCACTTTCTGTATGAGAGCAGCAATATAAAGCGTTGAACATTGTTCTCAAACCAAGCCGCAAACTCAAACATGATGGTAACTCTCCTAAAATCAACATTAACAGACATTCTTCTAAATTAGCTTAACAAAACATTAGTCACTAATCTCCCACTTGACATTAATCTTGCACAAAAAACATGATATTACATTTAATTTTAACAATTACTCTCCCTTTCGAGTGCCATCGACAAAGCATGCTGGGAAATAGAAATCCCAGCCCAGTTTCAATTAAACTTAAGTTTGTTTAAATTAAAATAAATAATTTAAATAAATGATATCAGTTCTGTGAACTTGAAAGAAAAAGAAAGTTCTAAATACTCATAAAAGTTCATTTGATTTAAAGGGACTTTATGTAGTTTTTAGCGGCCTCTAGTGGTGATGTTTCAGATTGCAACCAATTTTTACAAGAGCGCTCGTACTCGAACTCATAGGCAATACCGTCTATTTCGCAAATATCTCGGCGAATACTCGACGGATTCGGCGAGCACTGAGCTCGTTGGAATCGTCTAGTCGAGCTGAAAAGTCATAATTTTTGGTGGTGTTTTCACAGAGATATTAGCCGAAAACCATCGGGCACTCTGCAAAATTGCGGACGCCGGTGACGTCACGATCTCAGAAGAAAATCTCTCGTATCTCTGGAACGCGAAGACCCAGAGAGCTCAAATTCGGGGGAGGAGTCGTCTTGGGAATATTCATCAAAGATTGACCGATATATAAGCCGAAAAACGTGTGCCTTTGACTGGACGTAACTCTCTGACCGTCAACAAAAAGCAGAGAGGCTCGGGAGCGCGCATGCACGTCACATCCGATGGATTTCGTGCGGTAAATTCGACCCGGAGCCTTCACATAGAGATAGGAATACTGGCCTTCAGAGGTAATAGCAAAACTCGACAAGTGGATCATTGTAAAGTGTGATTACATCCCCTTCACACACAGGCAATACAAAAAGGATTTGTTTTAGTACAAAAGTTACATATAGCACCTTTAACTAATTTGTATAATTTAAGTTAGCCCTACTCAAACCAATTAATAATTTTGAGTGTTAGGGTTTACAGACGATTTGCCTAAAAAAATGATCACAATCAAATTTCTTATATCACTCGATATCGATAATTATCACGATAAATGTCAAATCTTACTTTCTTTAAAGTTTAAGGCAGATTTTTGCTCCTGAGTCACTGTAGAAACAGAGTTAATTGTGGTTTTAAAACTATCTTTATTGTTTGAACACGATGAACACTTCACGTTTTTTAATTCTTTACACTTTAACAGTCATTTTTCCTTAAAATAAATATCTTGATAGAAAAATTAATTTCTTAGTTTCTGCATGTTCTAACGGATTATATTGTTTCAAGTCATGAAACTAAATTAAATTTAAAAACATCCTTGGCAACTTGCAGAAATAATTAAATATTTTTTTCATATTTTAATGTTTAAGTAGCAAACAAAAGATATTAAATGGTTTTAGTTAACTATAATAACACTAGTTTATTGTTAATGTATTTCAAAGTATTACCAATTAACCAAATATATGAATTAAACATCATATCTATAATAATAATGTAGAAATAAAGCTTGACCATAATCCCTTCAAGTAATGTGGTGGAAACATATTTGGTAGTTTAAACTGTTTGCCACTTCGCACCGCACGAACGTTTCTTGTTTTTTTGAAGTGTTGGAATGATATTTACAATAAACTTCCAAATTGCACCCTGGATACTGAATGTCAGGTTTATGTTGTGCTTTATAGTTTGCTTTTCATTGTTTTGCTGTGTTCGGTTCCTGCTTCGCCCTTCTTTTCGGTTTCCTATGTTACTGATGATGCCCTTGTTTGTTGCCATGGTTATCGATTGCTTTGTGCACCTGTTTCTTGTTCAGTTTGTTTTCTCTGTGTTCGGTTCCTTCTTCCTTTGTTCCCCATGTTTTCGCTTCTTTTCGGTTTCCTATGTTACTGATGATGCCCTTGTTTGTTGCCATGGTTACCGATTGCTTTGTGCACCTGTCTCTTGTTCAGTTTGTTTTTTCCTGTGCATTTAAACTGTGTCCTGCCTTCTGAGAGCCTTTACGAAACAGTGTTAACAACTAAAGTGTTTAGGCCGTTCATTTACACGACAACGCTGTTTTGAGGGCCTGAAAACGCTAACTTTTGAAAACAATACTGTTATCGTCTCCATGTAAACTACAAAAAAGTGAATTTGGAGTGACTTCAAGCATGTTCAGTCTGTAGGCGTGTAGTTTCTTTACTGACATCATCATCTACTGGCCTGGAGAATACTGCGTTTCTAGAGGATCCGTGTGAACGGGAGCGTTTTGATATTGTTGTCTGTACGTGAAAAACACAAAGGAAAGACTTTCCATTTTTAGTACATCATTGTCGTGTAAACGTACACTTAGTCTTACTTTTATATACAGGTGAAACTGTAAAAATTTGATTAATTATCGTGCAAAAGTTATGATTGTGATGATTATGGCTTACAACTTATGAAAACCCCAAATTCAAAATCTCAGAAAATTAGAATATTACATGAAATCAATAAAAAAAAGGATTTTAAATACAGAAATGTCGGCCCTCTGAAAATTATAATAATGCATATGTATATAGTTATATATACTAAATCTTTTAGTTTCACCTTTTAACTTGAATGACTTACATGAACTTTTGCACGATATTCTAATTTTCCGAGTTTCACATGTACATAAACAATAACTTCTGCAATTGAGAGCCTCTGTTCCTCTTCTCTTCCCTGCATCATTCTCCCCCATCTGTTTTTTAAACCAAGCACCGCTTTCATCCCCCAAATTGTTTGTACAGAAAAAGTGTTTACACCAAAGGACAAGGCTGTTAAAGATGGGTGCATCTGTGTTTTTATTAAGGGGAAAACTGCTACAAATACACTAAGTATCTTATTAAACCTCAGTCAGTATTACAGCTTCATAAATGCACACCATCATTAACATCAGCATTGTTATTACTGTTATCAGGTAATTATTCATAGCCGTGAATAAGCTAACACAGAACACTGGCGCCCTCTGCCTGTGGCAGTGCAGAAACACAGCTTTTCAGGGAACTTTCCGGGCAGATGAGTGCATTTCACAAATGAATCCATAACATGTCCGAGAGTCTGGCACGTTTCCTTCTCAAGCATCCGCAATTACGGGTTCAACATATTCCAAACAGTTGCAGTAACCCGTTGAGTCCTTCAGAGGGTTTCATTTCTCCTTTATACACACACACACACACCACAAGACATCCATTGTGTCCGTTGTTCGTCTGGAGAGCCGTCAACAAACACAAGAAATGCAGAAGTCCTCTATGTTTATGTGACAGTGTGCATTGATGTTACAATACAAAAAGAGTGAAAAATAGACATTTTAAGGTCATTCCCAAAGGTATCAGGGCTTGGAGAGCTGTGTTGTACAATATCAAAAGTTTCACTTAAAAAAAAAAACAAATTACATACTATGCTACAGCTGTGCACATGAATATTGTTTGAGCAATATATTTAGACACTTAAAAAAAAAACAGTAAAAACATTGGGACACTGGGAAACTTAGTCTTTCTACTTTCTACTCATTATCGTTCTTTCAGAGCAAGACCATTACATACCGACACCATGTAAAAGCCAATCAAAAACACATCGCCATCAAATACAATGAACACATTTTCAGTAGGCAAGTTTTCAGTTTTTACTGCTGCTTTAAGTTAGGATTTTTTTTTAAATTAAATAATACAATATTATCAATTACTGAAAAGCGTTTCTGAAAATGTTAAGTTGAACTTGACCCTTTTCCACACAACAATGACATGAACAATGACAAATTCCTCTGCCTCTTGTCAAATACATTTGGCAGTAAGTTACTAAATAACTGGAACAAAATTCCTACTCGATCATCAAAAGACATTTGAGTTAATTAAAGTGCAATGTTTTTAACATGCGTCCTAGCAGAAAGGTGATCGCACCTTAATCCAAATCTCAACGTATGTATGCCACCAAAAAAACGTGGCAGTCTTGCCATTTTATGTACAATTTAACCATAAAAGAAAAGAAGAATAAAGTCATCACTTATACTATGAATGTATAAGCCTCTTAACGGGCCTCTTAATAAATACCAACAAGGACATTCCCAACATTACCCAGAAGGCCTTACACATTATAAATGGCCCAGTATTCAGTACAAATGTACATCTAAAGACAAATGACATCTAACACTGTGTCCTAATGAGACGTCACACGTTAAAGCAAATTTGTGGATAATTACCGTAACAACGAGCCGACAACTCTGACATCATCCTCAACGCTGTCGGCACAGAAGAGATGCATGTCATGCCATTAGGACACGGCGTTATTCTTAAAGAAATCAATACAAACTCTATGATGGCTTTTAAGAAAACCATACAGGAATGATCACTCTAAGTGATTACACAATAAACGTTCTAAATGATTAGAAACCGACAGCAGGACATTTATAAAGTTCATAAATGTTCCTTTTCCTCAAGTCATGTTGAGACACTTTCACGCCTCAGACCATTACAGAAACCAGACGATTCACAGTGTTGGGGAAAGTTACTTTTAAAAGAAGTAATGCGTTTCAATATTGCTTTACTCCCAGAAAAGTAACTAATTGCGTAACTTTTTATGTTAAGTAATGCGTTACGTTACTTTTTCCTCATAAATGTGTTTATCAGTCATTTTTGCTAGTAAGTATGGTTGCATTGGATCATTGACATTGGTTAATAAAGTGAGATTAAATGCATAAAGTATATTTATGTAATTTAACATTTAATAATTGCAGAGTTTGCTTTTCACTGTTTTTATTCATTTTGAGGAATACTAAATGGGAAACATTGGTTTGAAAAAGTAACCGATATTTTGCTTTAAATTAAAAAGTACTGCATTATTACTCATTACTTGAAAAAGTAATCTGATTACGTTATTCCCGATACTTGTAATGCGTTTCCCCCAACACTGCCGGTTTAATTCCTGGTCTGAGAGTTTCAGATTAGACGATGATTGTGACACGCTTAAACTTGCTAAAATAGTGGTTCACAAAATGGAGATCATCACAATGACTCAGATTAAACAAACACCGTTTATCAACACAGAAATGAATCACAAGTTAAAGCACATCATCTTATTTTAAACAAAGCTGCTAATTTCAAAAACACGTGTTTCCAAGCAGCCCTAATGGTCTTCAACTCTTCCGCCACGACTGGCTCGAAATATATCAAAAACACTGTATCTGGTAGAGTTATCAAAGCTGTATCAAACGGGAAATGATGCACCAGTATCACACAGATCCACCAAACTGAAGCTTGTAGATCTGCGACATACTATATACAAGTACATGAACGTGATTCAATGCAAGCTCAATTTCACACGTTGTGTATCTCGAAATGAACCAGAAAGCAAAATCATAACACAGGAGTGATCTAGCAGACATTAGCTTTAGTGATGCACGATATATCGGCCACCATATCGGTATCGGCCGATATATGTTAATTTTTTTTGTTATCGGCCCGATAATAACATTTGGCTGATATATTAAATCCGATAAATAATGTATTATTTGCTTCAGCTGAGACACTTCAGATGCTGTTCAACATGATGGTCTTGAATTGCTTGAAATATAATTGGAATCACTTTAAAAAAGGAAAATACAGTAAAAGTGCAACATGTGCAGCACAAGACTGTCATATCGGCTGCATAAAACTATGAGAACATCATTATAATTAGCGCTTGAGACATGGATTTTAATGGTGAGCCTTTTGTTTTTGTAATCAGGCTCTCAAAAATTATACAAAAATTTGGATATAGATTTATTGGCCAATATATCGGTTATCGGCTTTCAAATATAAAGAATTATCGGTTATCGGTATCAGCCAAAATGTTCATATCGGTCCATCCCTACTTATTATCTGCAGTGAAAACAATACTGTGATTTTGTGTACTGTACTAAATTAAGAAATGCTGAATTAGCGTAAACTGTTTTCTTCTAGGGTTTTCATTCATGTCAACTACAGTAGACGGTTTGATAAAGAATATCGCTGCGTTAAGTTAGGTAAAGTCTGTCAACATGTTCATAGCTAGATACTAACCATCCAGTTTAATAGCACAGAAATATAAATGTGATTAATGCCACTGTAATAACGAACAACATTACTGAATGCTCCTCAGGATGGGCTCAGGCTTCAGGAGGTTTTAAACCCTAACCAATTATGAGAATCTTTACAGATTGTCTTCTCTCAAATCTCAAACATGCACACACCACAAGATATTAAGATTATCATGCACCGCACATGATCTCACGGGGAAGCGCATGTAAATAACATAGTTAGCATCAATTCTCCCCAGGTTTGGCGGTCGAGTTGTTGCCACACTTCCACAAGCAACATTTGTGGAAGTCCTCAGATTGTCGGGAGGTAAATCAGGGGATAAATTGTCCTAAAACTCCTGTAGGTTTAAGAAAACATTGGTTTTAGCTATTTTTAAGCTTCGTTGATTGAAGAATGTAAAGCAAGCATCCCGTTAAGCACATACAAAGGGACTTTCCCCAATGCTTTGGCCAAACATTCACATTGGTGTACTTGTGTAGAGCATGTCTCGCTCAGCTCCAGGCATATACAACACTCTGTGGCTGAGAAGAACGGGGAAAGGAACACAAGACTTGGGTATGTCTGCATAGTGGAGACATTAGAGTCCTATAACACATGCCTAAGCCTATCACACCAATGCCTCAGTGCCTTTACAACGTTCATAGGCTTGGATTCAAAGCACTGAACGCCACTATCAGTAGCAGTAAACGCACACTGCTCCACTCCCACGCCCTGAAAAGTGAAGCCAGAACGTGTCTATCGCCCCCTAGTGGTTGGCTAAAGTATAGGTTGTAAACCCCGCCCCCTTTCCATGTAATCGAATGGGACGCGAGCCAAACAAAAAAATCCAATTACACTTCCAATTATTTTTTTCTCGAATGTGGTTTCTGTCATTTTAGGTACTTCAAGTATGTTCAAGTGTTAATTTCTCCAATGGAGAGTTTGATTGACAGACGGTCTGACCAATCATAATCCGCCATCTACCGAATCCACCATTTTGTCTGACAAAGCAGTCAGGAGAGTTAGTAGATTAACGTCGGTGGACTTGAACTTGAAAAACGGTGTACTGACGTCTTTCCACGATTGAAACAACATACCTTCTGATGTTCACTCATGTTTATTTGATGCTATAAATTAACGACTGTTTCTTGGATATTTTGGCTTAATTTTTTCGACAGTGGGAGACACTTTGTCCATCTTTTTGTACAGTCTATTGGACGTTCTCAAGTTTCTCTATATCGATTCTGCCTTCAAGTCACATCGGAAAGATCATATTTAGTGGGTGTCAATTACAGAATCATGGTGGAAATAAACTGGTATTGATCATAATATATTGCAACTAATTCACATCACATTTTCTAATGGCCATTAATGGAAAAAAGGTGCTTTTAAAAAGCACAGGGTGTAATTACAGCAACTACCAGCAGGGGTATCATGCCAATTAACCAATCGTTGCCCATTTGGTGATCGTTAAATACAAAATGACATTTCCCAAAATTCTCTTATGAGATATATGCAAAAAAAGCTTCCTATGTAAAGAGAGAAAGGACTTTGCCAAACGCATCCCTTTTATTCCAACCAAACCACTTGAATTCCCGTCACGATTCCTGAACTCGTAAAGAAACATCAGCACTAGTGAGTGATGCAGATGAACAGTACCAATGGATACATGAACAAATAAAGCGTTTCAGCACATCTCTAGAAGCTCGCGTCTTATTATCAGTGCACCATTTAAAACGGAAACTGTTTTCCAAAAATATAAACTTTAATCTTATCCGATGCTTCTTAGAAAATATTACTGTAGCAAGTTAAGAGTAGAGTATATGCAGTCCTGTCGGTCAATATTCTGTTACTGAACTATAAAAGAACAACGATACTAGAATTCGGACATGTAGAAAACTGTGACGAGTGCAAGTATTCACATCAACTCTTGATTAAAAAAAGGGCGGATGGTTTTCAGCATTCCTTAAATGACGACATGAGTGATAATGAGTCTCTCATTCTCTCTTTCTATATTGGTATTGCCTAAAGATGAGAGTTCATCACGAGGACAGCAAACCCCAACATAGTTTTAATAATTCAGATAACGTGGCGCTGATCCCTCCATACTCGATTTCACTTCAGCGCCAGGGTCACGTTTGGATAGAAAACAACAGGAAGAACAGCAAGAACAAGCATGGTGATATTTATCTATTCCTTCGTCTGACCTTTTGCATACACCACTGTTTTTGTTGGTTTGATGGTTGCGATGGAACTAGAGCTACTTATGGATCTAGCTCAGAAATATAGACCAGAAGAGAGGTAGAGTGAGAGGAAATACAGAGAAACAATGAAAATATTGAGCCTAAAGCAAGACAGGCGAGAAGATCCTTCACATGTTTGCGTAACAGGATATGATGTCAGACTCTCAGCTCTCGGCCAATGAGAGGGTCAGTGCTGCCTGCAGTGCTGACTCCTCATCAATACTGTAGTCCTGCGTTCACAAACAGAAAAACAGGTTTAGTCTTCTGAAGTGTTTAAGTCTCAAGATTAATATCAAGATTTTACTCTACTAAAATCAGAACAGAACAAAGATACAAATGAAATAAACAAGACTGATAACTATATTAGCGTTCACAGTAGCGGATGATATCGTTCTGTTTATTCTGCAGTTTTGTCGCCTGTCTCTTTAAATGCTAGCACTCATTAAAGCAGGATGGATTCTGATTGGCTGTCAAAGTTTTTATCGTTCATCAGCTGGAAAAAAATCGTTCTGAAAGTGATTCCAATGATATAGTTTCTTTTTTCTTAGCGGCAGCGCCAACATCTTAAGAATGAGATTGTGTAGATGATGTTTGAATTGAGATTGTGGTCTTTAACGATTAATCGTGCATCTCTAATACCTACAGAAATTAAGTAATTACATGTAAATAGTCTTCCTTATTAAAGCTACTAAAGCTATTCAGCCAAGAGCAGCGAGTGATTTTCGCTTTGTCTTTTGTTGTTTTAAGTAACATTAATGACAGAACGAAAGCAGGTTTATTAGGCTACTGTCCCTTTAAGAACTAATCCACGGATCCAATGATATGATTTTCTAATCGACTGTTAAATGAATACTCACCAAAATAAAAAGTTGAATATATTTTTGTGTGTATTTGTCCTTTAAAGCGCAATAGGAAATAGCGAAATTGGTAAAACGCATGTAAATGCATGATCATTTCCCAAAACCATAGTTGTATGGTTGATTGAATCTGAAAATCTGAGAAAAATGAGAATTGGTCCTCAGATGCCATGTCCAAAAAAATCTAGCATTAATCTCTAAAAGAAGTTATTTATCCATCACCTCCGTGACATCATTAACCATCATGGTTAAACGACCAATTATACATTTTTGCATTTCAGTTGCAAAGTACTTGCATTAAAATGTTTTAAAACAAAAACACACATGTCCAGATATGCAGTAGAGTAATTAACATTTTGAAGGGGAAAATATGCTTAATTGTCCTAAAAAAAATATTCCTAATTTTCTGTATGTAAAATATATTCCTAATTTTCTGCATTAGAATTTGGGGTGAAATGTAAATGTAAATGTGAAATGTTGGTTGAATCTCATTAAACACGTTGATGTTTTGCATAAAGCAAATGAACGGCTGTTTTGTAGAGGTTCCCGCTCTTCTGCAGATGTAGGCAGGAGAAAGCAGGACAGCTCACAACACAGCGTTAGAATACACAATGAAGGACGTATAAATGTAAAGTATGCGCCTCTCACCACAAACGTGTCGTAGGAGAATTTGTGCCGGTGGAGAAGATGCTGCAGGAAGTTTGAGCTCTTATAGCTGGGGTCGCCCCAAGGCATCGCTGAACACACCGGACACACCTGCAGAACAACACACACACGCTAAACAGAGAAACTCTCTAAAAAGAGTTCAAATCTAATTTTACATTTGATTACTTAAAGGTGCATTGTGTAATATTCAGGAGGATCTGTTGACAGAAATGCAATATAATAAACATAACTATGCTTTGAGTGGTGTATAAAGACCTTACATAATGAAGCGTGATGTTTTTATTACCTTAGAATGAGCATTTCTATCTACACACACCGCGGGTCTCCCTACATCATGTTTCTACGGTGGCCCTGAACGGACAAACGCGTTTCGTCACTATGCTGTTCAACGTGATTACGCAATGTGTGGCGCATCACAGCGAGTGCAAGACGAGCATTAGTGGTTAAAACGTATATAAATGTTTATTTTGTTTATAAAATGGCGGCTGGTTCGTGTAAATGAGACTCTTATTTCTCGGCTGGATCGTGTCGAGACTTTGAATCTGCACTGAAACTCACATTTGGACCCCATTGAAGTCACTATATGGAGGAAAATTAATGCTTTCCTCAAAACCCTTCTTTTCGACTGAAGAAAGAAAGACATGAACATCTTGGATGACGTGGGCTGTGAGTAAATTTTAATTCTGAAGTGAACTACTCCTTTAAGCTTCACGCATGTCTTTCAAAATAAGTCTCGCGTCAGAAAAACATTCAGAATTTCTTTTTTATTGTTGTTGTTCTTTGACTACACACTCCGTGACCCAGCGTTTGACACACACTGCATTTCAACGCCTCTCTGCGACAGATAAGACTACCAACAAAACTCCTACTTAAATTGTAATGTGGACTTCTGTAAAGCTGCTTTGAAATGATGTGTATTGTGAAAAGCGCTATAAATGAATGAATAAATATGCAAAAAATGAAAAATGTGCAAATAAATGTGAATTGAAATTGAATTAAACTTCAAGGTAACTCACACTCACCACTTTGTTGGGGTCGTTGCGATGGTTCTCCATGCAGTGCTTCACTAGCTCCTGTTGGTCCAGGTTTCGAGCGCCACAGAACGGGCACACAAATGTGGAGCGGTTTGGAATATTGCTGTGGATGGAGAAAAATATGTTCCTGAAAACCATACATGCGTAAAACTACAGATACGGTAACACTTTACAATAAGGTTCATTAGTTAACTACATGAACTAAGAATGAATAATACTTCAACAGCATTTACTAATCTTAGTAATCTAAGTTTTTCCTCTTTGTCGCCATCTCTGTTTGAAATCTGCATTTGCAGTTGTGATCAACTTTACATGGGTTGTGCCTCGGCACGGTGCGGATGAATGAATGTATTGAGGAGAATGTGCTGTCAGTCGCCGTGGATACTGGCATTCGCAATCACAGATTATACTTTTGGGAAGTATGACCAACATACGAATTTTCACCGGAAAATGTAAAAAAACAAAAAAAAACATTCTAGCATTTCGACTTTAATCTCGAAATATATTTTTTTACGTTGCGGTTCAGGGCTTCTGTATCTGAACAAGTAACATCCACTTTTGTTCTGAGCAACTAAGGGAAAAAAGCATTGCAGTAAATCGCGCTGATTAAATCTAACGATCGCTTATCATATCATGTCAAACCGTGCAAATTATACTTTATTCTCAAATTGTTAATGTTAACAACATCAGCATTGCGTGACTGTGCAGATGTGACTGCGCGTGCGCAGATGTGACTGCGCGTGCGCAGATGTGACTGCGCGTGCGCAGATGTGACTGCGCGTGCGCAGATGTGACTGCGCGTGCGCAGATGTGACTGCGCGTGCGCAGAAGTGACTGCGCGTGCGCAGATGTGACTGCGCGTGAGCAGAAGTGACTGCGCGTGAGCAGATGTGACTGCGCGTGAGCAGATGTGACTGCGCGTGTGCAGATGTGACTGCGCGTGTGCAGATGTGACTGCGCGTGTGCAGATGTGACTGCGCGTGTGCAGATGTGACTTCGCGTGTGCAGATGTGACTGCGCGTGTGCAGATGTGACTGCGCGTGTGCAGATGTGACTGCGCGTGTGCAGATGTGACTGCGCGTGTGCAGATGTGACTGCGCGTGTGCAGATGTGACTGTGTGTGCAGATGTGACTGTGTGTGCAGATGTGACTGCGCGTGTGCAGATGTGACTGCGCGTGTGCAGATGTGACTGCGCGTGTGCAGATGTGACTGCGCGTGTGCAGATGTGACTGCGCGTGTGCAGAAGTGACTGCGCGCGAGCAGAAGTGACTGCGCGCGAGCAGAAGTGACTGCGCGCGAGCAGATGTGACTGCGCGCGAGCAGAAGTGACTGCGCGTGAGCAGAAGTGACTGCGCGTGAGCAGAAGTGACTGCGCGCGAGCAGATGTGACTGCGCGCGAGCAGATGTGACTGCGCGCGAGCAGATGTGACTGCGCGCGAGCAGATGTGACTGCGCGCGAGCAGATGTGACTGCGCGCGAGCAGATGTGACTGCGCGTGTGCAGATGTGACTGCGCGTGTGCAGATGTGACTGCGCGTGTGCAGATGTGACTGCGCGTGTGCAGATGTGACTGCGCGTGTGCAGATGTGACTGCGCGTGTGCAGATGTGACTGCGCGTGTGCAGATGTGACTGCGCGTGTGCAGATGTGACATAACGACGTAAAGACATGCTCGAATCTCCCGCGGAAATCGCTGGTTATGTACTTGCTCAAAAATGTATTTTGGATCATTTTAACCCCAAAAAATTATGGTTAATTTCTTTAATATTAATTTCAACATTTACTAATACGGTATTAAAATCGTTTTTTATTTGTTATCGTTAGTTAATGCACTGTGAACTAACATGAACAATCAATGAACATTTGTATTATTAACTAACATTAACAAAGATTAAGAAATACTGTAACAAATGTATTGCTCTTTATTAGCTCAAGTTAGTTAATACATTGTTAACTAATGAACCTTACTGTAAAGTGTTACCGTTTATTCTTTTATAAAATGCCTTTGGATTAGAACTTTCAACTCATCTTCGTCTTGCACTCTTTATACAGAAACACTGTCTGTTAAACCCCTGACTCACGGCACTGAGACAGAAATCTGCATCGCTCGACAACGTGTGTGTGATGTTTCCACAAAGATTACGATAAATATCTGTGATGCAACACAGACACCGTGTGAATACATCAACATGCTCTGCTTTGAAGAGCCAATTAATTCTTATCCTCCTTCCGCTCTGTCGTTCTTTACTCTTCCTTTGAAGCGCAGGAAGACACACACACACACACACACACACACACTAGTGGTGTAGGTATACTTAGATCTAGAGACTGATGTCTGAAGTTTTGCAGACAGGAATCCGTTAAAAGTCCAATCAGATGACTTCAAGTTGAGGTGTGTGTGTGTGTGTGTGTGTGTGTGTGTGTGTGTGTGTGTGCGTGCCCACGAGTATCTCTTAAGAATGAAACTCGTCCTGGATCCATATTTTAAAGCGTTCTGACTGTTGTCCCGAAGAGCATTGAGATCTTTAGAGAAGCATGAGTCATAAGGCAGTGTTTGCATGACAGGGAATTGTGGGATTGGTTGTGCTTTAATGTAGGGAGAAAGAAAGAAAACGTTGTTCTAACACAGTCCAAACCAAGAGTAAAAGTTTCGATTGGCGTAATTCCATCGTTTGTCCTGACGGACACTTAAAGTCCCCCTGTAGTCAATAATTGTATCCCTTTAAACTCATCTTTGAACACCAAAATTACTTATTTAAATGTTTTTTTACTTGAAAACAAATGTCTCCGTGCCTTCAAATATCTTGAATGTAACTCGACACCTCATTTAGCATGCGCGGTTCTATGAATATGCAAATGAGCCCCGCCTCCACTCGCTCACTCAGAGATCCACTGGTTGACGATCACACGTTGATCTGATTGGTTACAAGGTCGTTTGTGACGTCAGAAACACCAGCGATTTCAAGCCGTGTTTTTGAGACTGTCTTTGGTTCACTGCAGTTTTAAGCAGAAAATACTTGTACTTTAAGACAAACTGTGTGTAAATTCATTTTAATAACACATATAAACAACATTAAAAGCTGGATTTTCACCACAGGGGGACTTTAAAATATTGCATGATCCAACAATCACAGTCAATCAGAATATTATCGTCCACTTCTGTACGATAGAAATGCCACTTGTAATTTCATGTGGACATCAAAACATGCAGACTCAGAGCGAGGGGTTAAACTTTATTTTGAAATCGTGATAAACAACAGTTTGTATATTTAGAAACATTGACGTATTCTCCTGTTGTCATAGGTTTATAACGTTATAAGCAACACAAACTCAGTTTATGCAGAGATGGAGTTTGTTAATCGATCAGCTGAGACGCTCCACGCATGTGATAACATCAGCTGAATGTAGAGCAAGAAGCGCATATATTTATTTAATGCAATCACAGTTTGGGATTTCATAATAGCAGTATGCTTTATGATTTCTGAATGTTTTTTAAGGCTGTGCAACGATTAATCGTGATTAAATGCATCCAAAATAAAACTTTGTGTTTACATAATATATGCGTGTACAGGTGAAACTCGAAAAATCTGAATATCGAGCAAAAGTTATAATTTTGATGATTATGGCTTACCGCTTATGAAAACCCCAAATTCAAAATCTCAGAAAATTTGAATATTACATAGAAAAAAAAGGATTTTAAATACAGAAATGTCGGCCCTCTGAAAAGTATAATCATGCATATGTATATAGTTATACACTAAATATATTAGTTTCACCTTTTAATTTGAATGACTGAAATACACGAACTTTTGCACGATATTCTAATTTTTTGAGCTTCACCTGTATATGTATATATAAATACACACACATGCATGTATACATTTAAGAAAAATGTGTTATTTATATAAAATATGTATATTTATATATAAATATTTATTTATAAATATATATACAGCAAATATTTCTGAAATATATACATGCATGTGTATTTATAATAACACACACATATTATGTAAACACACACTTGGATATTTTGGATGCATTAATCGTTGCACGGCACTAGTTTTTAAAAAAAATAGTACGGAATAGTAAAAATGCAATGCATATTTTTTCAAGTAACAATGTGAGATAAAGCAGGCTTATAATGTAGAATCATCTGAGGAATATGATCCAGTCACATGACCTGCGATGACCCCTGACGCTTACCTGGGAATGGGCTGTGAGGTCGGGACCACCGGCATGAACTTCGGGCAGTTGGCCATCTGTTCCTGAACCTTCGTGCAAGATGAAATATGCGACCGCATTTTGACCAGGGTGACCTGCGATATTCACAGACACGTGACGGAGCAACGTGAGCTTAATAACACCTTCATTACGGCAAAAACAGTGGTTTCTTTCACTGATCAATTTTGAGATATTTGTCTTCAATAACATGTTTTCTTTCAGACTTGTGGTGAAAAAAATCCAAAATAGACATTTAGGTCTTTATTTTACTAGACTTTCTCTGTTTGCGTCTGTAGATTTCTCATAAATTCAAGAAAAGTTGAACAAAAGGGGGGATTTAACTCCTTTAATCTCATTTTACAGTATACATCTTTAAAGCCTGCTTTCTCAAAATGACTTCTCTTTCATCCTCCGAGTCCGAATATATACACCTAACTCCCCAGTCTTGTACCTAGTTATATTATGAAGACATTTACAGAGGGATTTGTAAAAATATTATTCCTAGCCTGATTTATATAACAATTTATTCCAAAAAACATTTTGATTCAAAACAACTAAATTGATTTTTTAAGGCTATTGACAGTATATTCTGATTTACAGGATAACAAAAGTAGATATCCATAAATCCCTCAGTAATTTTTTCCCCATCTAATATGTGAAAGCAATGAAAAAATAATTTTGAACCTGGCTTTATCCAATACTTTTAAAAAATATATATATGCAAATTAGCGCAAATTTAATTAGATAATGCCTAATTTGCATATCTAAACATTAAATTACAGATAAACAAATTCTCATCTTACTGTAGGTAATTAACTGGGAAATTTCCATGGTGATATCTGCTAGTTAAAATTTTTACCCTATTCACCTGTAGTGTCTCTTAAAGGGATAGTGCACTTAAATTCTGTCATCATTTTGTCACTCTCAAGTTGTTTCAAAGCTGTAGGAGTTTCTTTCATCTTCTGAACACAAAGGAAGATATTTTGAAGAATGTTGATGAACCCCATAGTAGGAAGAATTAACAAAAAAAAAAAAACTATGGAAGTCAATGGGGTCCAACAACTGTTTGGTAAACAACATTCTTCCTTTGTGCTCAGCAGACGAAATTTTTTTAATACAGGTTTGAAACAACTTGAGGGTGAGTAAATGATGTGAATATCCCTTTAAGAGCATTTAACTAGCCATTTATAATGTACTGTACTGTAAAGTGCAAATGTGAGTCTTGCTGGTCATGTTTTATACCTGTTTCGCTGACTTGACAAAACTGAAATATCTACAAAAATGCTGTGTCAAATCAACAGTGAGCAAAAGGACTATAAAAAACTGCATAATAAACATAACGAAGGGTTTAGTGGTCTCTCTCAGCTGGTTTAGGACATCAAGGCACACGTCTTTCGGCACCAGGGTTGCGTAACAAAGCCAACTAGGGCTGCACGATATTGAAGAAAATGCGATAATTGATTAAATAATGCGATAAGCGATGCAATGTTTTAGCACAATGTTTTGTTGTTACACAAAAAATAGTCACACTTGTGCTCCTCGCGGTCAGAAACGAGCGCATTGGAAACGAACGGGAGCCGAGTTTCCTCTAGTGGAAGCGTCCGGTACTGCAGCCACACACACTCACTGAACGCTCATTTACTGAGATATCAGGCTCACATTTGAACAACTTGTTTAGATTTATAGCTTTGATTTTCTTACAGTTTTAGAGTAAAACATGTTTTTGAAAATATATATTTCATATAAAAATTGAAAATAGTACTTTTGCGCATTTTTCATAACAATAAACGTAAAATTCTGCAACTTTTTTTAAGCTTAATTTTTTCACTTCAGCAATAATCTGCCAAGTGTCGTCTTTAAAAATAGATTAAGTTAGAAATGTAATGCTCAAAAAGTGAGCTAACGGATTATAAATACAGCGTAAATAGAATTTGGTAACGCGTCCTTTTACAGTACAGTACTTACAGTGTACTTACCTAGAAAGTACTGGCTAATATAAGGTAAGTACATGGGTTAGGGGTAGGTTCAGGGTTAGTACCTAGTTATTACCCAGTAATTGTAATGACTAAAATAAGTACTGAGTATGTACATGGGTAACTGGACTGTAAAAGGAAGCGTTACCTATAATTTAGTACCATAAAATCCCCTAAAAATACAAAATATTAAATAAAAACATTATCAAACTAAAATATAGTACATTCATTTAATTGAAATAAAAAAATTAATTTCGGGCATTTTTGACGGCACACTAACCTTTTTGCTGCACCCGCGGCACGGCGCCTTATACGACGAGAGCTGCTTCTCCACGCTGGACGACTTGTCCACTTTCTTTGGATCGAAAGGCATTCGGCAGAGCGGACAGAGCGGAGATGTGACCTGAAGACACGGCTGGAGACAATCCCCACAGAAACTGTGGACACACACGCACACACACACACACACACACACGCACGCACGCACACACACACACACACACACACACACACACACACACACACACACACACACACACACACACACACACACACACACACACACACACACACACACACACGCACACACACACACACACACACACACACACACACACACACACACACGCACACACACACGCACGCACACACACACACACGCACGCACGCACGCACACACACACACACACACACACACACACACACACGCACACACACACACACACACACACAGCATGTCATAGATGGCTCCTCATGTTGATGCTATACCTGTATAAGTCACTATATTCTTTACTCTGTTATGTCTTTGCTGGCAAGTATCTGTTCACAGCCTCTGTGTGGCTATTCTCCTAAATACTTATCTTTTTGCGTTTTTTGTGTGTTTTTTTTGTTTGTCGTTTTTGTTGTAGCGTGTTGATTGTGGTATTGTTTATGTCTTAATATTGTATTGTAATGTGTTTGATTTGTCCCTTGTTCTGTATTGTAAACTAGGACCTCGAAAACAAGATGGTTTATCTCAAGGGGTTTATCCTATTCAATCAACTTTTATTTATTTATATTTATATATATATATATATTAGGGCTGGGAAAAAATAAATTGCGATTAATCACATCCAAAATAAAAGTTTTGTTGACATAAAATATATGTGTGTAGTTTGTATAATTATTTTGTATATATAAATACACACACATGCATGTATATATTTAAGAAAAATGTGTTATTAATATAAAAATATGTATATTTATATATAATATAATGATGTATAAATATATATACAGTATATACATGCAAATATTTCTGAAATATATACATGCATATGTGTGCATTTATATATACAAAATAATTATACACACTACACACACATATTTTATGTAAACAAACCTTTTATTTTGGATGCGATTAATCACGATTAATTTTTTCCCAGCCCTAATATATATATATATGTTGACCTTAGAGATGCTGCTAAAATTGATGAATTCTTCCATGATTAGTCGTGATCATTTATGGGTAACCCTTTCTAACACTGTTCCTTTATTAACGAATAACGACACTGGAATGAGTAACAAATGAGTAACGCACTATTAATACTCTAGTAACTACTATTAACTAACAAGAAACTCTGCTTAATGAGTTAGTAAATAATAGCGGAAGTTCACTATCAGCTAATCAATAACTACTATTATTCATACTTCACTGAAGACTACTGAGATCTACTAGCCTATAAACAGGTTCATAATTAATATTACTAAAGCATAATGTATAATATAAGGTAATGGTAATCCATTAGTAATGAATCAAGTGTTACTACATCCTTCTAAAGGAACTAATAATAATTTTGATTATTATTTAAAATATCTTTGGATTTCTAAAGTAAACACTAGTAATGATTAAAGTGTTACGAAATCCATCGGAAGGAATTATTACTATTCAAAATCTTATGCCATCAGTCAATATTAGAGTATTATCTGGATCGGTTTTCTTAAGTGAGACACATGAGGAGCGGTTCCTTTAGAAGGATGTAGTGACACTGAGTCATCACTGGTGGGTTACAGTTACCTTATATTATACATTATGCATGATTCATGTTAATTATGAACCTGTATACAGTAGTCTTCAGTGCATAATAGCAGTTATTTTTCATATGACTGACCGCTATTACTTACCCACTCATTAATCAGAGTTTCTTGTTATTTAATAGTGTGTTACTCATTAGTTCTTCATTAATGAGGGAACAGTGTAATAAAGTGGTACCCATTTATGCTATTTCTAGGATCATGACAGTAATTCTATTACTGGTTCTGCTTTGATCCGAGGACGGAGAAAATCATGAATTATCAAAATAAGCTCTTGTGCAACGCTTTTACCTTCAGATTTAATAACACTGGATTAAAGCGTCCACTAAATGTTTAGTAACTGCGTAAGTTGTTTACTGTTTTTAAATGTTGTTTAATGTTTCATAACTGCGGTTACACACACACACACTGACTGAACGCCACGAAAAACACACGAAACGCATCGGGAAAGAGCTTTGAGATCGACTAGATTTGACAAGAATCTGAGGTGTATTTTTACAGACAGCCGAAAGCTACACAACAGAGACGCACAGCAATTCACAGAAACAACCGGATCAGGAGGATTTGCAGTTATTGTGTCAATACGCTGAATTATGGGGTAAAAATCACGACATTAGCGCTTATCCGGGACAAGTGGATTTTTTTAAAGAGAATTTTACTTGCCCGACCGGACAACTAGCCTGATTAAAACGCCAACAACACAAAAATATCTAGAACGAGAGAACGATTCTGATTTTATTACATTCATTTTAAGTTGATAATTCATGTCTTACTGACGGTAAAAGCTAGCGCTGTTGAGGTTCACAGCCTCTCGAGGAGAAATCAACATACCCACGGGTCACTGGATCTTCAGGAAGTTGTAACACACACTATATTGAGTCAAAAAAGCAGATAATCGTGCGTTTTAACAGTTAAACGTAGTCACTCAGCAGCTCTTCTGCAAGCTGAGGGAACGTGACGTCAATGCAAACCCACGATTCTGAACCACTGAACATGAATAAATGCATCAGCAGAAAACGGCTGGTGAACTTGTCACTTTCTGACGGATGAGGCAAGAGTTTACGGGACTGTAAAGGCAATGAGCTTTTTTTTGCACCGCGCTTTATGGCACTGTTGAACCCAGGGCCGATGAAGAGCCAGTCCATCACTGTCGACACTCACGAGAACTGGAAGTGAAGGTCAGTCCTGAGCGCATCGCATTGCGTTCGCAAGATTCCTGAAAACTGTCTTTCTGTAATTAACCACATTGGTCAAATTAAATTACTTTTTTTTTTTTTAAACTAGGGCTGTTAAACTACAAAATTAATTTTGATTACAGTATGCAGAATGAAGAAATGACATTATTGTGGCCGACAAGTATAGAAATAAACAGTAGAGATGCACGATATTTTGCCCACCATATCGGTACCGATATATGTTCATGTACTTTAATGTAATCAACCGATATAATAAAGACGATAAATAATGGATTTTCTTCAGCTGAGACGCTTCAGATGCTGTTCAACATGATGGTTTTGAGTTGCTTGGAATATGGTTGGAATCACTTCAAAAAAGGAAAATATAGTAAAGTGCAACATGTCTGTCATATCGGCTATAAAATTATAACGTGAACATCATTATAATTGTGTTTGGGACGTGGCTTTTAATGGTGAGGCTTTTCTTTATGTTATCAGGCTCTCAAAAATTATTCAAAAATTTGGATTTAGATTTATCCACCAATATATCGGTTATCAGCTTTCAAGTTTAAATAATTATCGGTTATCATTATCGGCCAAAATTTTCATATCGGTCCATCCCTACCAAATATTCATGCCAGTTTGAAAAACTCCAAGCCAATATCACAATAATTGTCCTTTGGCAACTCTTCTCTTTAGATATCGGTACTATCATAAGCCACTGAGGAATATTGGCTGACCAGAATGCGTGATTTTTGGTGGGAATTTTTTTCTCCTCCATCAAATACCATTCAATTTGAAGGAGAATATTTGACTGAGAGAGAAAGAGAGAGTTGACCTTGTGTGTAGCGCTGCTCCATCGAGCTGCTGTTGAGTATTGCAGACATAATGAGAGCGAATGAAAGCAGGTGCAGTGGCGAGTCGGGCTTGAGACTCTTTAGGCCTCTTTCCCTACAATCCCCATATTTCACTGTTGAAAGCCGAGCATGACGGCGGCCCTTGCTCCCTAAGGAGAATAAAGCTATTTCCAAAGCTCTGTAAACATCAGGGAAGAGAGACCGACTCCTGAACCGGCAGAATGTCCCAGACAGGGCTTGGACAGGAAATTTGATGGTCTGAAATAACAGACAATGATTTGACAAGCTTTCTTTCACACATGGCGGGACGTAAAAGAGAGACGTCAGAGATTTCATCATTGTGACTGTTTTTCAAATGCTTTTTTTGAAAGAAAGCAGCATATGTTTACAGTGCACATTTTGCACAATTTATGCGTGGAATTCCCAAATATCGGTATCGGCCGATATATGTTAATTATTAATGTTATCGTTGTCGGCTCGATAAGAAAATTTGGCCGATATATTAAAGCTGATAAATAATGTATTATTTTCTCCAGCTGAGACGCTTCAGATGCTGTTCAACATGATGGTTTTAAATTGCTTGAAATATGATTGGAATCACTTCCAAAAAGATAAATATAGTAAAGTGCAGTGCAAGTCTGTCATATCGGCTACATAAAATTATAATTGACCTGGCTTATGATGGTGAGACATTTGTTTTTGTTATCAGGCTCTCAAAAATTCTATAAAAATTTGGATTTAGATTTATAGGCCAATAAATCGGTTATCGGCTTTCAAACCGAAAGAATTATCGGTATCGGCCAAAATGATCATATCGGTGCATCCCTACAACCATTTAATAGGTGTCATTTTAAAGCTTAGAAGTTTGTGTGAGTATAGGGAATATGATCATCACTAAACAAGTGCTTTTCAATTTGCTGACATGTTAGAAGTGCTCTATTTTCATAGCGTGAAAAAATAACTGCTTACGAAAATGTGATTTGCAAAATCATCGTACATAACAGATAGACATGTATCATATATCGTTGAAAAAGGTCTCAACTAGCAGAATAAAGAAAGCATATTTGATTCACCTAGAGACCAAACTATACCAAGTATTTGTATGAAAACGCACTGACGCACGTGTAAACGGTATACATATGATGCTTCTGCTCCACATTTTTGTTCGTAACTCCAAAAAATTAGTAAACCATAATAAATCACATATTTTTATTTGGAGCAGGTGGTCTAGAACGAGGCCAAACACAACACGTTGATCACGGATTGACATTGACATGATGCTTCGCTAAAGCTATAGCTATAGGACTTCCGAAATCCGATCATGATGCAGTGTTTTTGACGCAAAGTTTTTTTAGTTCAACCAATGTAAACTGGATCTTGGGTAGGGCTGGGTATTGACACAAATTCCACGATTCAATTAGATTTTGATTCACAAGCTTGCGATTCGATATCTATAATTTTGGAAACATATCAGGTACAGTAAATTGCTAATTTTCTCAAGTAAATAAAAACTCATCTAATGCTGTAAACTAGGCCTATACATGAAAGTCAATTGCTACTACATGCTACTAACCCTAACCCCTGGATTAAACTCATCTTTGATCACCAAAATTACATATTTAAACGTTTTTACCTTGAAAAAAAAGTCTTCATGGCTTAAAATATCTTGAATGTAACTCGACACCTCATTTAGTATACGCGGCTCTCTGAATATGCAAATGAGCCCTGCCTCCACTCACTCACTCAGAGATCCACTGGTTGACGAGCACACGTTGATCTGATTGGTTACAAGGTCGTTTGTGACGTCAGAAACACCAGCGATTTCAAGCCGTGTTTTTGAGACTGTCTTTGGTTCACTGCAGTTTTAAGCAGAAAATACTCAGCAATGCTGTCGACTTATGAACTTACACACGCTGTGTGTTAAAGCGTATTAAAAACACCACATACACACATAAACAACAGTAAAAGCTGGAGTTTCTCCACAGGAGGACTTTAAGTAAAAGAAAGCTACATG
Organism: Meda fulgida; assembly: GCA_030578275.1. Classification (NCBI taxonomy): domain Eukaryota; kingdom Metazoa; phylum Chordata; class Actinopteri; order Cypriniformes; family Leuciscidae; genus Meda; species Meda fulgida. The sequence continues at coordinate 1,304,973 of CM060622.1, forward strand.
AAAGGGGAAACAAAGGCTTGAAAACGGAAAAATCTTCAGGCATATGCCTCCTACTCTTGAGATGAGCACCATTCATGACTGTGTTATATGAATTTGTTATATGAATGTGATGTATATGAGTGTGGGCAGTTCAGTGCAAAACCAAAGAAGCATCAGAAACTCCAGCACATTATTTACGAGGGTTTAATCAAAGAGCAACAATCTCACCTGCATCTCTGGCAGGAACATACGGCAGTGTTGGCATAGCGAGATAAGGATTAGGACAGTTATTTTAGTCTATTTATAAAACCATCTAATCTGTATTCGGCAGGTAGAGCAGGGATGCATTAGAAAATGAGTCTCTAGAAGCGTGGCTCTTTTTAGCACCAGCCTAGAGGTGCTTCAACTTCAATTTAGTTGCATAAAACTCACTAGAACTCAGATTTCCTAATACTAAAACTAGCTTGCCAAGTCGAGCATCAAATCTCTAACTCTAACCCTAAATTAAAGTCCGCCTGTTGTGTTTAATGTTGTTTATGTGTGTATGTGGTGTTATTAATAAGCTGTAAGACACACATGTGTAAGTTCATAAGTCGACAGCATTGCTGAGTATTTTCTGCTTAAAACTGCAGTGAACCAAAGACAGTCTCAAAAACACGGCTTGAAATCGCTGGTGTTTCTGACGTCACAAACGACCTTGTAACCAATCAGATCAACGAGTGCTCGTCAACCAGTGGATCTCTGAGTGAGTGAGTGAGTGGAGGCGGGGCTCATTTGCATATTCATAGAACCACACATACTAAATGAGGCAAGAGTTACATTCAAGATATTTTAAAGCATGAAGGAACATTTTTTAAAATAAGTAATTTTGGTAATCAAAGATGAGTTTTAACCCTATAATACCTGCTATATCATATTTAATTCAAAAACTTCTAATGCCTCTAAATGATCAAGATGATCAAAACTGTCATACATTATCTGTGTGTAAGTCGTCTGATTGATAGTTTAAACTTTTCTAACCCTTTATTATAACGTCCACCTTCAGCTTACTGTTACTGCACTGAAGAAACTCAGGTTTACTTGATTATCAATACATATTTTTTGTTGTTAAAAATAAAAATCTCAAATCAGGCTTTTGTTTTGAGGAAGGTATATTTATTCATCTCTAAATCATTATTGCATTGTATTGCATTATATGTTTTGATCATTAAAATAAGCATTTACATATAATCTTACTAGACATTTTATTAGCAGATATAGAGTGATGACTAATATTTACATAATTGTATGCAAGTATCTGTAATAAAGATCTCTTTGAATTACATTATATTTGCATCACTTTTTGTCTATATAAATATCAGCGTCACCAAACTGCATATTTTTGCACAGAATAAAATTGAGCTGCTTTTAGTTTTTCCTCCTCAAATATGAGCTCCATATTCTCAATATATATTGAAATCCTGATGTATCAAATATAATACTCACGTCAGGCTTTACAGGGTTAAACATCAATTGTCAAGGAAGAAGGTTACAGTGATTCCCTCATCAAAAATGCATTTTTTCTGAAAGGTCAGTAAAAGGGCAAGGCAATCCCTGGGTGTTTCAGCGATAACCAATTCGACATGGACCACCAGGTGAAGATTCAATCTTCACAAAATAGAGTGCATAAAAACACCAAAACGTCAGACACCAAAGCACAAATTACTGTATTCAACCTGTTAAATCAAAACTATGAGCTGCCTTTATTTGATTACATTTGCATATATTGACAAGTAGCTGAGACGCTCCCAGTTCAGTTGATGGTATTTGCCATCAGCCTGCATTATTATAATCATGTTTAACAGAGGAAATTGTGGTGGAAAACTACATTACCCATAATACTTTACAGGAAATTCCACCAATCAGGGTCGAAAACAAGCTAAACGTGCCAAAAGACCGCAAATGACGTAATCGACTCGCTCTCAAAATACTTAAATATTTTAATAAATAAGCTTATTTTGCAATCAACGTTCAATCAACGTTTTTAAATTAGTTTTTTTTATTACTCCATCGATTAGCTATTCGCAATGCTTCATGGGATTGTAGTTATTTCCCTCACCTTTGTATTTTGGTTCGATTAAAAAAAATGTTTTTGCTTTAAATTAAAGTTTTAGCTTTGTAGGTGCTCGGTTTATAACGCCAAGACTTTTTTAATGAATGGAAATCCCGTTATTTTTAACATTAGTTTAAATGAATCGTTTTAGGAACCGGTTCAGTGATCCATTTCATAATTCAAGCTTGAGCTTGGTATATTTACGGTATGTCACGTAAGTCAGTCAAGCTCATTTCTGGTTCTTAAAAACATATAGCAAGCTTTGCATCACAAGTGTCCCATTTCTAACGAGGAAAACGCATTTTACAACCACAACAACGCGCACACATCAAAACAAAAAGCTACGATCAGTCGATAAACGATTCCGTAGAAATCCAGACAGATTCGGTCTGGTTTGCGATTCGGTTCGAATGATTCTTTTCAAATGAACCGAAACAGACATCATCATCATCATCATCACTATGAAATATCGCTTTGTTCTCCTGCACAGATGGGAAGTGAAACTATAAAAGCTCTTATTGACGGATATATGATGTTTTTATATTTTGTCAAAACGGTTTAGAAAATTGTGATCACGAAATGCACAAGCAGATGAAAAGACGCATCATTTTCATTGCCGAAGCCTGACAAAGAAACATGATGTAGAACATGTTAAAAGGCCAGTTTACTCACGTATGTGCGCAGCTGGCGATGCTAACAGGCTTGTGGTAAACCTCCAGACAGATTGGGCAGGAGAACTGGCTCTCTAGACTCTCTCCAGATGCGGCTGATGAGGCTCCATTTTGCTGCTGATGTTGCCTGATCTGAGCAGCCGAAACAAAACTGCGGAACATCGCCATCACGAACCACTAATACTGCCGATGCGAAGAGGATTCCGTGTTTTTAACGAACGTATCGTGATTTATACGACATTAGATACCGCATCTGCAATCTCCCAACACTGTTTACCGAGGAGGACACGCCGTTGTTCCAAAGAAGTAAACATTACATGGTAGCTTTTACGGATCGGATTAGGCGAACAAAAATATGGGAGTTGTAGTTCTTACAGCGATCATTTTCGCAGATCGGCTGTTCAATAGAACTACATTTCCCAGACATTGCATTCATAACAATTCCATGGAGCATAGATAGATGGCGCAAAACGAATGTAGCGAATGTAACAAACAAGATTGTCAACGTATATTTTTTTTTTATAAAGTATAAAGTAGTATTTTTACATGTATTAATATTTTTGACCGAAAACGTTAAGACATTAATATAAATGATTAAAAATAAATAACTCATCACAATGCTTCTTTTCTGTGTAAAATAATAAAATATGGGGTTTATTTTAGCCCATTTTTGCACGTGTGTGTGGTATTTAACGGTATTTACACAAAAAGTAAACATTACACATTAAGATAATAATAAAATAAAAACATCAATGTCAGACGATGCTAAAAGCAAACATATGGGCGTGGCTTCTGTACGTCATCAAAAGGGGTCAGGGAAATTCTCTACACAGTCACACGTGAAAACAAGCTTGTACCAATATGTGTGATTTTGACGATTCTCTGGAATAAGGTTTGAGAGAACGTGTCGCTTCTAAACGGCCTGAGGAGCGTCGTGTCGTTGGACGAGTGACATCGGGTGTTTGCTTTCATTTAGTTTGTGAATTTGAAGCCATCATGTGTCAAGTTGAAGAGGATTATAATGGTCTGGAGTGTAAACAGAAGATACCTGTGCCGACGTGAGTTGAACTAAACCGCTGTGTGTGTGTGTGTGTGTGTGTGTGTGTGTGTGTGTGTGTGTGTGTGTGTGTGTGTGTGTGTGTGTCAGAATTAAGAACCATCTTTTGGACAATATAATGATGATGGTTCTACTGTACAATGACAATATTCTTTATATTTTTGTTGTGGCGATGTGAGTGGGACTTCACCGTGTTTTCTTCTTATCCTGAATCACTAAGGTAACGTTATGCCTATAATAAGTTTATATTCGCACTATTTAAGACCGAGCGGGACGTCCTGCACAGTACAGTACCTGCGTGATTCGTCATAGACATAAACAGAGAGAAGTAGTTCCGGCTAAAATGTTCTTCCGCAAGACGCATGCAGTACTCTTTATTAACCTAGAGCGCCAAAAGTTATATTTAACTCTGGTATTACAGTAAAAACAAATGTAATACATTTTTGTTCAATTTCTGTTTCTTTATTTTGTATTTTGTGAGAAGTTTGTGGTACTAATTAATATCTACGCTGTAATTGTGAGTGTAATTGCTTTTCAATTAAAGCAGTATTTCATGTTGAAATAGAGACTGCCTTTAAAATCAAATTTTTGAAGCCAGATTAGTGCCATCTGGTCGTAAGTAAAAAAGGAAAACATATGTAATGTTGTGGTGTAACCTCTAGATTCATATATAGCTCAATATAAAGAGGCGTATACATTTTCCAGTTAGAGATAAATACTTACTTTTATTAGGTTTTGGATTTTGATATACATTTAGAAATTTTCAAAGGCTACTTTTTGTCAAGGTTTAGATTTTTTTTATGTTCATTTGAAGTGTCCGTTTTTGCATTAATTCTACTACACTAAAACAGATTTTATTACAAATAAACATCAAAATCAACAAATGTTACAAAACTGAACTTTTCTGCTGCATTATGGCTGATTTGTATAGGGTTGGGAATCGAAAATCAAATATTTGAGGTCAGGAATTGGACACTTGTTATATAATAAAAAATTTGATTCCTCTTATCAGTTCCTTTTGAGCATTTCATAATGAAAATGTTTTCTGTACGGTGCGCTCACAGAAAAAATATTTTAAAACATTCAAGCGTTTTCTGTGTTGCAGGCGTGTGTTACTATATTTTGCAGCTCTTAAAGTGACAGCAGCCTAATATCCCTGCCGTCTCTATAATAACACTAATCAAACATCAAAAGACAGAGAAAATGTATTTGTTCTTGACTGAATAACT
>CM060622.1:1322500-1345000 GCA_030578275.1 Meda fulgida
CTTCTTCTTCTTCCTCCTCCTCTTCTTCTTCTTCTTCCTCCTCCTCTTCTTCTTCCTCCTCCTCTTCCTTCTCCTCTTCTTCTTCCTCCTCATCTTCCTCCTCCTCCTCTTCTTCCTCTTCCTCTTCTTCCTCTTCCTCATCTTCCTCCTCCTCCTCCTCCTCTTCTTCCTCCTCCTCTTCTTCCTCCTCCTCCTCTTCTTCCTCCTCTTCATCTTCCTCATCTTCCTAATCCTCATCCTCATCTTATTCTTCCTCCTCATCTTCCTCACCCACTTCCTCATTCTCTTCTTTCTCCTCCTCATCTTCCTCTTTCTCATCTTCCTCCTCATCTTCCTCTTTCTCATCTTCCTCTTCATCTTCCTCTTTCTAATCTTCCTCTTCATCTTCCTCTTCCTCCTCATCTTCCTCTTTCTCATCTTCCTCCTCTTCCTCATCTTCTTCTTCCTCCTCCTCTTCTTCCTCCTCCTCTTCCTCATCTTCTTCTTCCTCCTCCTCTTCCTCTTCCTCATCTTCTTTTTCTTCCTCCTCCTCTTTTTCTTCCTCCTCCTCTTTTTCTTCCTCCTCCTCCTCCTCTTCCTCCTCCTCTTCCTCATCTTCTTCTTCCTCCTCCTCTTCTTTATCTTCCTCCTCCTCTTCCTCCTCTTCTTCTTCCTCCTCCTCCTCATCTTCCTCCTCCTCTTCCTCATCTTCTTCTTCCTCCTCTTCGTTATCTTCCTCCTCCTCTTCTTCTTCCTCCTCCTCATCTTCTTCTTCCTCCTCCTCTTCTTCCTCCTCCTCCTCTTCTTCTTCCTCCTCCTCTTCTTCTTCCTCCTCCTCTTCTTCTTCCTCCTCCTCTTCTTCTTCCTCCTCTTCTTCTTCCTCCTCCTCCTCCTCATCTTCTTCTTCCTCCTCATCTTCTTCTTCCTCCTCCTCTTCTTCTTCCTCCTCCTCTTCTTCTTCCTCCTCCTCTTCTTCCTCCTCCTCTTCTTCCTCCTCCTCCTCCTCCTCTTCTTCTTCCTCCTCCTCTTCTTCTTCCTCCTCTTCCTCTTCTTCTTCCTCCTCCTCTTCATCTTCCTCCTCCTCTTCCTCCTCTTCTTCTTCTTCCTCCTCTTCTTCTTCCTCCTCCTCTTCCTCATCTTCTTCTTCCTCCTCATCTTCCTCATCTTCTTCTTCCTCCTCCTCTTCATCTTCCTCCTCTTCTTCCTCATCTTCTTCTTCCTCCTCATCTTCATCTGAGAACAACAGCTCTGAATTTTTTTATTACATGTAATAAATGTCTTGATGTTTCGTCTGCAGAACGAGTGAGAAGCTTCACACAGTCAAACCCTCTGAGAGTCGAGCCACTGAACCTGCGTCTAAGTGCCTCCTGTGTGTGTGCGCTCTCGACACTGATGTGGGTACGTGACACACACCGAACAGCTCACGTGTGTGTGTGTGTGAGAACATGATGGTTATTTTAGTTCTAGACTAAATGTGAGCGTGCATTTACTCATCTCAAAGATTCGGTATTCCTCAAAATGAATAAAATCAGTGAAATGCAAAATCAGAATACTTTTAACTCCAATAATTAAATGCGTTAAATAAAACAAATATTTGTATGCATTTAATCTCACTTTATTGACCTATGCACTTGCTTCTAACCTTTGATTCAGTAGCAAAAATGACTATAGATTTAGTTTTTACTGGTAAAGTGTGTGTTTTGTCCTGCATCTTATTCCTCTGTTGTCCAGAATAGTTGAGAGGTTCGTTCTGGTGTGAAAGGGTCTTTACATTTGCCCAGAAATAATACTTTTTTGTTATATATAAAAATGAGAAAAAGCAACGTAACGCATTAGTCTTCTAAAAAGTATTACGATTAGTATTACTTTTTAAGGGAGTAACGTAATATTGTAATATACCAGCCCAAAACTAAGAAATGCCTGCCATGATCCAAAAACGAGCCTGACAACATCATAACTGGTGTTTTTCTGCAGATAAAGCTTCTGCTTTCCATGCCACTCTGGTGTCTGAGCAGCTGTCCCAGATCAAGCTCCAGGACGTGTCCCATGATGCACTGCGCTGCGCGGAGACTCAGTGTTGTGGGGCCGGCGGCTGCTCCTCAAACCGGTGCCGTTTCTTCATTATTCTCAGCCGAGTCAGATGATGATGTGTCGCTTATGTCTGCTTTTCTGGATGCGTTTCAGGTTCCCTGCACATCAGGACTTGAACACACTGTTGTGTTACAGCTGTAGACTCACGATCAAGGACATGGTGAGAAAATCTACTTACAGATTTAAAGCGCATCTATTACGCTTCGTTTTACAAGATGTAAAATCTGATGTGTGTATGTGAAGCTTCAGCTCAAAATATCCCACAGATCATTTTTATAGCATGTTAAAATTGCAACTTTTGGGTGTGAGCATGTCTCTTTAAATGTAAATGAGCTGATGTGCCCCGCCCCCTTTTAAGAATAGGGCGGGGCTTCAAGAGCTTGTACTGGTGGCAACAAAACAGGACAATCTCACGCAGTAGAATATCAGGAGTTTAAATATAACTTCTGTTGCTATCTTGCTTTAATCCACTATTAGTGCAAGCCTGTCCGCATGATGGCCAAAACTTTACTATTCAGTTTTATGAAGTTTATAGTACATCACACAAAAGAAGAAGCGTCCGTTTTCACTCCAGAAAATCCCTGTAAGATCAGAATAAAACAGTTCAAGAAGAGTATTAAAGTCTTATCCATAAACTCTCTCTCCCGTTCAGCGTACAGCGAACTTCACAAAACCACTCGTTACAGCTAACAGATATTTACAGTCTTTATGCCTAATCGGGTAAACTTTATATCTGTAAAACAACTCCTATGAACTGTACTAAAGTGCTCTCTCTTTCATTACGGCCGTGACCAGTATTTTATCATCGCTGCTGATTGTTCACACACTGCCAACACACATTTAAGTCCAAAACAAGGGGATTTTGCTTTTACTTTGTAATGTGGGGTACTTTAAGGTGCATTGTGTAATATTCAGGAGGATCTGTAGACAGAAATGCAATATAATATACATAACTATGTTTTGAGTGGTGTATAAAGATCTTACATAATGAAGCGTGATGTTTTTATTACCTTAGAATGAGCATTTCTATCTACACACACCGCGGGTCTCCCTACATCATGTTTCTACGGTGGCCCTGAACGGACAAACGCGTTTCGTCACTATGTTGTTCTTCACGATAAGAAGCTGCCTAAAGTCAGCGAATAAAACACTGACACAATGATGAACAAGTCACAATAATACATAATTTTACTGAATAATAAACATAATTTCTTAATTTATCTCTGTAAAGAAACCTCACTGTTTAACTGCTACTCTCTGCGTCTCAGACGACGACATCACTTCCTGTCGGCCACCGTAACTTCTGTTGGGTGCAATTCACAACCTCACCACTAGATGCCGCTAAAACTCACACACTGCACCTTTAAGTAGTGTATATGTTCACTTTAATGGCCCTACAGTGGGGAAAATAAACCCAGCATTAGATGATGTACTCGGGAACTACTCACAGGAAATGTCTGTGACTCTCTCCCACAGGGATCTGTCGACACTCTTCCCGCTTACATCATCACAGAGGCGGAGAAGAGGAGGAAAAGGTAGGGAATTAATAATAATTATCATCCTTTTCACACATTTTCCTCCTATGGAACGCAAAATGTTAATATCCTGGATGCTCTTTTACATAGAGTGAAAATTCAATGATTCCGGACGGTTGAGTTTCAAAAAATATGAACTGGTCTTTTGAAGCAGTGTGTGAGAGGAACAAGCTGAAGTTAACGCACACGAACACTGAAATATTTGATCCCAGCTGATAAAAATACCACCATGTACACACACACACACACACACCGAGCGTGTTTTAGCACACAGGATTGGTTCGGGAAGTTCCGTCACAATATATACGTCATTAAAGCAGTTTCTTTTGTTTTGTGTCTTTAGGTTCGGTTTTAAGAATGACAGTGTGAACACTCAGCCACTATGTTGACACTGTGTCTTAAGAACTAATTTGGCCAACTAGAAAGTAGTCATTTCTGATTCCTTTTTATGTAACTGACTTTAAAAAATTAGCACCAGTCTTGAAGAAATAAACGAGATGACTAACTTTTAAGACTAGTCTAAGCAGTTTATGCAGCCGGGCCCAGGACTCAATGTGGCTTTTATTTTTTGGGTCGGACCAAAAGAATCAAGAAAAGTGAAGCGTGCAGCTCTGGTGTCACTCGACATGTTTCCACACTCAGTTTCCAGTCCAAATATCACACATTTCTTAAATCAAGATCCATTTACTATAGTAGTAAAATTACATTAGATATTAAGTCTTGTTTTCTGAGGAAATAAATCAAAATGAAGTTAAAACAAGCAAAATGATCTGCCAATGAAGAAAGACAAATATCTTGTTTCTGTTTGAATTAAAATAATTTTTCTTTCCCCATTGGCAGATAATTTTGCTTTTTTTTAAGCATCAACTCACTTCATTTTGATGAATTCCCCCGGAAAACAGGACATAATATCTAATGTAAATTTACTCCTCTAGTAAATGCATCTTGATTTAAGAATTTTAAAATATTTGGACTGGAAACGAGACACAAATACTAAGTAAGAAAGGCATTTTTTGCAGTGCACCAAAAGTTATGAATTTGTTAAAATTGGAATAAATCAGTTGCGAATAAAGCAGCATTTCCATCCAGTGAGTCGAAGAGAACAAAACGCCACTTCCTGCATTGAGAAGCATTTCGCAGATAATGACTGCATTTACATAATCTGCTTCCGAAGCGAGTAAAACGTTTTATACTGAACCACTTTGACGTTTTGAGATGCTGTGACGCGATTGGTCCGCTGGTTAGTCCTGTTATGCCGTCTTAGCGCGCAATGTCACATGACTTTTTGGATGTGCATCAAGGGATTTATTCTGTAAATGTGTTTCCAGCGTAGTTCATGTACATGTCTTCTTATCAGATGAAAAAAAAAAAAAAAAAAAAGTACATTTTTAGAATTTATGTTCATCTTGGCATTTCCATCCAGCATTTTTAAATTTTATGCAACATCCCAAAATATTCGTGCAAATATGTCTACCGTTTCTTTCCACAGATCTTTGATGAAGATGGAGATCAGCGAGTATCTTTTGGAGGACAGCGACTAGCAGATATCTGCTTTGAAAAGTGATATTTAAAGCCGTATCATTATAAGTATTGCATTGTAATCATTTCATTATTTGTCTCCATTTGTAAGTGAATAAAAAAGTTATGATTTTAAACATTTTTATAGCTGCATGTTTTTTTCTTTAGCTTGAACACTTTTGGCTTGTATTATATTATATTGATCATCAGACACAGAATACTTGAACATGTCGCCTGCCATTTAAATCAATATAACCTTTTATATATATTCAGTAATTCAGTTTTTTGTACAGTATTTAATAATGCAACGTTCTTGAGTTCTTAATTTAGCAAACTGCAAGGAATTTTTACAGGCTCATTTGATTTCTGAAGACAAACAGAAAGTCATGAGTTCATGTTCGTGTCTCTTTGCATAAGCGTACAGTGGAAATGATTATTCCAGATGAACTTTAGCACACATTATTACACACGTGTGTATTTACGACACACAATACAGAGTGTTGAAACATCATCACAGCAGTCCAGCTCTTCATCACATGAAAATGTGGCACTAAAACAACAATATAGCAGATTCTAGTCATTTTTATGATTCAAGTGTTTGATCAGAAATTGTAAAACCAGGAACGAAATACTAAATGGCTCTCATCCTAAGATACGGTGGCTTGTAAACACTTTTACTGTAGTTTCAGAACAAAAATGTCTGGGTCATATTTCACTTCAGAATTACACAACGGAATTAAAAAAGGCCTGGAAACGTTTTGGAAAAACAAATAAACCAGAAAGTTTTTGGAAGTCTTGATAATACATTGATAATACTGGATAAACAAAATACAATAACTCAGCGTGACGTTATGCTTGTACTTATTAAAACAAATAGCAAGCAAACAATTAGCATTCATTTTAGTAAAGACATGCTATGATGAATTTGAACTTGGATGTTTATTATTATTATTTTACACGTATAAATAGATTGCGTGGTTATGTGCTTCAGAAATCATAGCAAAGTCATGGAAACGTATTGATAAAATGTGTATGAATCCTGATTAATATAAATATGCACTTGTTACTAATTTTAATATATTGCATAATAAAATGTTTATTTGCATTGGTTTTCATGACAACTATCAGTAGTGGAATATTTATTCATTGATTTAACATTATAAGTATTTGTTGGGCTTTCCTCTAAGTTATGCTTATTTAGATTTAAAAAAAGAAAGACTAATTGAGAAACATCTGGATGTATTCTAGAACAATCTTAATAGTCCTACTTGGAAAAAGTATTAATAGTCCAAAAACACAGGCTTATTTTCCAATGGAAATCCCTGTAATTGTGTGGTAAAATACGACCCAGACGTAGTTTAGTGAGTTTCACTCTTAATAGTGTTTGTATTTCCACTTTAAAGGTCCTGCTGTCCTGTTCCCAGCGTTCACTAGCGCCTGAATCAGTCACTAAGCACAGTTCAGCAGAAGTGCAGAGAAGCCCAACATCCATCAAGGCTTCGACACGGCTTTATACTCGCTGTTCATCCAACTTACATAAAGCAGTAAAGCTTCTAGTCCCACAAAACACTCAGTCTTGATTCTTCTCTCTAGTCCACTTGATCATGGTCTCTGGCGAGCGATAGAGGAAGATGAGTTTGGAGTAAAGCTCTTCCTCGAGCTCCAGTTCTCCGGTTTCCCGCACCAGGAAAATGTCTATGCATATTTTGAGTATGCGATCGACGCACGGCAACTCCTCGAACATGATGGAGTGAGAGATCTCGCTGAAGAAGCCTCGCACAAACTTACCGATGACCAGAACCACCGACACGTACAGACCCATTATCCTGCGGGAGCAGAAGAGAGAGAGACGTTTGCAAGGAGAAATAAAAAAAATAGGGATGCATGATATATCGTTATCGGCCGATATATGTTCATTTGTAATGTTATCGTTATCGCCAGATATATGTTCATTTTTAATGTTATCGTTATCGGCCGAAATATGTTCATTTTTAATGTTATCGCCAGATATATGTTCATTTTTAATGTTATCGGCCGACATATGTTCATTTGTAATGTTATCGTTATCGACCGATATATATGTTCGTTTGTAATGTTATCGCCAGATATATGTTCATTTTTAATGTTATCGGCCGACATATGTTCATTTTGAATGTTATCGGCCGATATATATGTTTGTTTGTAATGATATTGTTATCGGCCGATATATGTTCATTTGCAATATTATCGTTATCGACCGATATATATGTTCGTTTGTAATGTTATCGTTATCGCCAGATATATGTTCATTTTTAATGTTATCGGCCGACATATGTTCATTTGTAATGTTATCGTTATCGGCCGAAATATGTTCATTTGCAATATTATCGTTATCGACCGATATATATGTTCGTTTGTAATGTTATCGTTATCGCCAGATATATGTTCATTTTTAATGTTATCGGCCGACATATGTTCATTTGTAATGTTATCGTTATCGCCAGATATATGTTCATTTTTAATGTTATCGTTATCGGCCGAAATATGTTCATTTTTAATGTTATCGCCAGATATATGTTCATTTTTAATGTTATCGTTATCGACCGATATATATGTTCGTTTGTAATGTTATCGCCAGATATATGTTCATTTTTAATGTTATCGGCCGACATATGTTCATTTTGAATGTTATCGGCCGATATATATGTTTGTTTGTAATGATATTGTTATCGGCCGATATATGTTCATTTGCAATATTATCGTTATCGACCGATATATATGTTCGTTTGTAATGTTATCGTTATCGCCAGATATATGTTCATTTTTAATGTTATCGGCCGACATATGTTCATTTGTAATGTTATCGTTATCGGCCGAAATATGTTCATTTGCAATGTTATCGTTATCGACCGATATATATATATATTCGTTTGTAATGTTATCGTTATCGGCCGATATATGTTCATTTTTAATGTTATCGGCCGATATATGTTCGTTTGTAATGTTATCGTTATCGGCCGATATATGTTCATTTTTAATGTTATCGGCCGATATATGTTCGTTTGTAATGTTATCGTTATCGGCCGACATATGTTCATTTTTAATGTTATCGGCCGATATATGTTCGTTTGTAATGTTATCGTTATCGGCCGACATATGTTCATTTTTAATGTTATCGGCCGATATATGTTCGTTTGTAATGTTATCGTTATCGGCCGACATATGTTCATTTTTAATGTTATCGGACGATATATGTTCGTTTGTAATGTTATCATTATCGGCCGATATATGTTCATTTTTAATGTAATCGGCCGATATATGTTTATTTGCAATGTTATCGTTATCGGCCGATATATGTTCATTTGCAATGTTATCGTTATCGGCCGATATATATGTTCATTTGTAATGTTATCGTTATTGGCTGGTATATGTTCATTTTTAATGTTATGGGCCGATATATGTTTATTTGCAATGTTATCGTTATTGGCCGATATATATGTTAATTTGTAATGTTATCGTTATCGGACGATATATGTTCATTTTTAATGTTATTGTTATCGGCTCGATAAGAAAATTTGGCTGATATATTAAAGGCAATAAATAATGTATTATTTCCTTCAGCTGAGACCCTTCAGATGCGCACTGTTCAACATGATGCTTTTGATTTGCTTGAAATATGATTGAAATCACTTCAAAAAGGAAACTACGGTTAAGTGCAAGTCTGTCATATCGGCTACATCAAATTATAATGAGAACATCATTATAATTGTGTTCTTGGGATGTGGATTTTAATGACTTGACTTTTGTTTTTGTAATCAGGCTCTCAAAAATGATATACAAATTTGGATTAAGATTTATCGGCCAACGTATCGGTTATCGGCTTTCAGATATGAAGAATTATCGGTTCTCGTATCAGCCATATCAGTGCATCCCTAATAAGAAGCTTGCACTGGATCTCATGAAAGGACTGGGTTACCCGTATCCCGCGAGGAAGCCCAGACTCGGAGGGCTGACTTTATCGTTAAAGATGACCATCGGTAAGACGTGGCAGGATTCGCGGCAGCCGGCGATGCTGATGTCCCACCACTCCTGAGCGCCTGTGATGTTCACCGAAGCTTCTCTCATCAGAGACAGAGTCACGTCCTGATATCCCTCCTCTCCTCCTGCCGGAGAAACAACACCAGCGTTACCTTCGCATCACCAGCACTGGCGGGGAAAGTTACTTAAAAAGTAATGCATTACAATATTGCGTTACTCACAAAAAAGTAACTGTTACTTAGTTACTTTTTATGAAAAGTAATGTGTTTTAATTACTTTTGCGCTACTTTTTCTTACTTGGGCTGGGCTTGCTTGTTTTTTAATAAAAAAAATAAAATAAAAAAAATGTTAAGGCACTTTCATACCAAAAGTGAAATGAATAAGCCTCAGGATGAAGGAAATGCATATTGATGTGTGTACAGTAGAGACTGTTCTGGGTTAAAGAACAATAGTTCAACACTCTTATTTCTACATCTAATCTAAAGTCATTTTTGCGTTATTAGTATGGTTGAATTAGATCATTGAAGGTCAGCAGCAAAGACATTGGTTAATAAAGTGATTAAATACATTTGAGATTAAGTCAAATTAATTTATTTTAAATAGACTGGAGCAATAAACATTTTGCCAGAACCTCTAGTAAACTACATGTAATGAACAACTCTTGATCAGTTGCATCAGGTGTGTGTGTAAGACTACCTGGTCTGGGTGAATAACTTTGAGACTGCAGAAGTCATTACAAGTTGCATTTTCAGTTGAATTTTGGGAAACCACTTGAAACATTTATTGTGTTGAGCTATTTGAATGACTTGTTTGATTTGTTCATTGCACACAGCTGATCTGTACATTTTTGCCAATACATCTGATTTGCAATGGGGGTTGAATCATTTTGATTACAACAGGGTGGAAATCCCTCAGTTCACTGGAAACATTACGGGGGAAAGTCACAAGACTGAAACTCTGGTTACCGTCATACAGCTGGCTGACGGGTTTGGCTTCAGCTCCATTAGGCGCTCGGATGTAGTTCGGGAACATGTGCGGCACAAGCCTAGAAGACAATTACAGAGATGATACAAATCTGAACGATAGATACTTGCCAAATACTAGTGACAAAAAACTAGGATTTACGTTCAAACGTTCAAATTTTGAGGTAGAAAGCCTGAAATAGTATTACTTGTGAAGCGGCATGATTATTATGTTAAAAGATTACGATCTTATGACAGTCTGTACAACCACACAGTATCATTATTTCTGTCTAACAATAATTCAGATGAACATAGAAGTACTGGGATAAAAGTTTGTAGTTCATATATAAACACTGATGTCTACGGTAGAGATCAAAATAGAGGGAATTAACTTTTGAAAGTAACTTGACACTTCAAATTAAGATCATATTAATTGCATCGTTACACCAGTAGGTGGCGACAAGTGACTGTTAAAAAAGTGTATTTGTCATTGAATCATTAATTGAAGAGATTCGTTCAAAAACGCTGATTCCACCAGTAATGAAACTAGTGATGTATTTATGAGTGAGTCATTGAATTTTTCACACAACTTGACTTAAAGTCAAATGAATTAAATATTTATTTCAAATAGACTGGAGCCATTAACATTTTGTCAGAGCCTCTAGTAAACTACATGTTATGAATTGTGGGAGAGTATATTGTGATTTGTGGAATGAGAAGTGTATGTAGGATGAAGTGTTTTCCTCATGTGGTGATCAAACTTACACCGGTTCCTTCCGGTTCCCCAGCAGAAGCGAGGCCAGGTCGGCTCTAACCGGGTTCTCCTGCGCCAGACTGATGGAGTGCCGGTCGAACGTGTGTTCCACTGTCCCGCCCTTCCCAAGGTCCCTTTCAGACACAAGACACATAATGAGCATGAGGTCCTGGGCTCCACCAGAAGCTGGTGCTCTTCGGTCAAAATTTTACGTTTTGTCTTTTTAGAATTCTTTTCTTCCTCAGAATGGTATGAAACTTGGTAAAGGTTTTGGCCCTTACTATGTGAACACACACAAAAAAATAATGGAGGTGATTCAAACAGGTTTAATGGTCTTGTAAAAAATAGTCACACTTGTGCTCCTCGCGGTCAGAAACGAGCGCATTGGAAATAAACAGGAGACGAGTTTCCTCTAGGGGAAGCGTCCGGTACTGCAGCCACACACACTCACTGAACGCTCATTTACTGAGATATCAGGCTCACATTTGAACAACTTGTTTAGATTTATAGCTTTGATTTTCTTGCCGTTTTAAAGTAAAAAGTGATTTTGAAAATATATATTTCATATAAAAATCTAAAATAGTGTTTTTGTACATTTTTCATTACAATACACGTCAAATTCTGTAACTTTTTTTTAAGTTCACTTTATAAACCTTCTTTCACTTCAGCAATATTCTGCCAATTGTCGTCTTTAAAAAGAGATCAAACTTAAAAAAACTCAAAAAGTGAACAAATGGATTATAAATAAAGCGTAAATATAATTTAGTATAGAAAAAGTCCTTAAAATATAAAATATTTAAAAAAAAATGATCAAACTAAAATATAGTATATTAATAAAAAATAAAAAAAATCTGTAATTGTTGGCCGGCACGCGACGAGCACAGAGGCCACAGCTCTCTCCGTGACTGACCGCTGTAAGGTCCAGTCGAGCCGCAGCGTCATGTCCCCGGGGCTGTCGCGCAGCTCCTTGATGAGCTCGTGTCGGCTGGGAGGACTGATCTGCCACACCGACCCCGAGCTGCCCTCGATCTGGGCCGTCACGATGTCTTCATAACTGTACATGGTGATGAACTGCATGGCCACCTGTGGACGGACACATTAACACACGCTTATGAAATCAAACAGCTGCGTCTCAAGTAAAATACTGAATCATACGTTTTTTTCTACGTCTATTTAAAGTCCCCCTGTGGAGAAACTCCAGCTTTTAATGTTGTTTAAATGTGTATGTGGTGTTTTTAATAAGCTTTAAGACACACATGTGTAGATTCATAAGTCGACAGCATTGCTGAGTATTTTCTGCTTAAAACTGCAGTGAACCAAAGACAGTCTCAAAAACACGGCTTGAAATCGCTGGTGTTTCTGACGTCACAAACTACATGATCTTGGTTATGTCAAAAGCAATTGCTGTTCTCACAGATTTTCCATTGTTTTATAAGCAAACATGCGCTAGACGGATTGACCATTGAAACAGAGAGCCGCATGTTTAAAGAGCCATGAAAAGGTAAAAGAAGTTCAACTTTTAAAAAACACATCATGAAACTATGTGTTTTTGTTTTTTACATTCCACTATATAGGTTTTTGTGATCGGTGCCGAAAACCAGTCAGTATCTGGTGTGACCACCATTTGCCTGACGCAGTGCAACACATCTCCTTCGCATAGAGTTGATCAGGTTGTTGATCGCCTGTGTTGGTCCACTCCTCTTCAATGGCTGTGCGATGAAGTTGCTGGATATTGGCAGGACCTGGAACACGCTGTCGTCATCTCATCTTCATTTATACCTTCTTCAACTATATGAAGACCAATATGTAGACCATCGGGGATATGCAATATGTATACAATGAAGATGTGGATGTGTTGAGAGACATCTGTTCTTTGTATTTTGTGTTGTTTTGTAAAACTGCAGAAGGGACAGAGTCCAAAACAAATTTCCCTTCGGGGACAATAAAGTATATCTTATATTATCTTATAACTAGACAGACAGATGACTCCTTCCACAAGAAAGTTGAACTGAAGCATGGATTTATTAACACCACCACTTCAAATGCAAGTGGAACAGAGTAAAACTGAAATACAGA
Source organism: Meda fulgida (assembly GCA_030578275.1). NCBI lineage: Eukaryota > Metazoa > Chordata > Actinopteri > Cypriniformes > Leuciscidae > Meda > Meda fulgida. The sequence continues at coordinate 1,335,433 of CM060622.1, forward strand.
AAAAGAGACAAAAATTTTCTAAAGACTGGACTGACATAAATAATTGAAACAGTTTGCTTAAGGTATAACTAAACACAATATACACAATAATAATCTAGATGCATGTAACATCATACTGAAAAGTCTCTCTTAAAATCAATTTTATACTAAAATTACTGGCACTAATTCCAGACAAAAGATGAAAAAACAAGCTCCTAGTAAACGCCTTAATACTTACAGACAAAGCTTCTATAAACGATTGCAAGATGATGAAGAGATTGAGCTGCTTTAACCGTGACTATCAGCATCAACTGAGTAACCAAGATGACTGCAATTAAGGTCAGAGGTTACTTTCTCTGACATCAAAACCATAAAAGACTAGCACCATCTACTGTAGTGGTTCTAAAAATAAACTACACTAAGAACAATACAACAGCGTTCTCTCTAAACAGACTTTAAACTGAACCTGTGATAAACGCTGATGCGCTCACATGCGCATTAACAGCTGATTCTATAGTTATGTGCGTTTGGATATATGTGCGCAGGTTTGTAATTCCCTATACATCATGCCTAAACAAACCACTTGTCCTGTCTATAAAACTGTGCAGAATTTAATTTAATTTGATCACTTCGGGGTAGGTACGTGAACAGAATTTTCCCACAACGCTTTATCTGTAGAGTCGTATTTGCCGCCGTCGAAAAGGCCTTATCAGCAGGACGAGCCTCTGCCATCGCAGATCTGAGGACGCCGGCCCCGCCGCCTTCAGCCCACCATCCGGCGTGCGATATCCTTTTACAAACGATGAAGCGTGTTCGCCGTCGCGTTCACGTTTCCCCTTTATCTAAAAGAGCAAATTTGAGGCGTTGTTTCAAATGCCTCGTACTAACTGTGCCTCGTGTAGAGGCCGTCTCATCGGTGGGGATCGTCACATCCTCTGCTCTTCCTGCCTGTGCCGCAACCTCGCGGAAGCTGCATTCACCAAGGCCATGGATTTAACCTCATTACGTTCGAGGTTGGCTGCCTTCACCGACGAGGACGACAAACTTGCCCCACAGCCTCCTCTGCTCGAGCCGCGCAAGAAGAAGCGCCGATCGCAGAGAGAGCCGGAGCAGACGGACTCGCGCCGGCACAGTCCCCACGTGCTTCCCTCTCTCGGGAAACCTCTCCCTCGCCTGTCCTGTTCACACGGGTCGAACAACGCCCCCTCTTCGCGTGCGGCGGCGGGTCTTTTGTCCTTCGGGGTTTCGGACGAGGATGGCGACAAAAATGACAGCCTTTCCCTGGCTGCTTCAGAATGTGAAGATTGGGCCGGTTCCGCCCCATCAACGCAGACCACCATGAGAGCTAGTGTCGACGCCGAGCTCATCCGCGTTCTCACGAAGGCCGTGCAACCCACGCGCAGCAGGCTGGACAAATGGTTCTTGTAAGGACTCCGACAGGCCCCTCAGCGTATTAAACCCTCCTTTTCTTTAGCGCTCTCCAGTGTGGACGGCGCGAAGGATAAAGAATAGGAGGCGATGCCTCCCCTCGAAGAAGCTGTGGCCGCCCACCGCATCGAGTTGTAGAACAAAGGTATCTCATCCGCGTAAGCCCTGCCGTGCTACATCGGCTCTAGCTGGCCGCGCTTACGCCGCCGCGGGTCAGGCCGCTTCAGCGCTACACACCATGGCAGTGCTTCAAGTTTTCCAAGCCAAACTCCTCCGCTCTCTGAATGAGGCCGGTCCCGAACCTGAGGAGTTCAAGGACCTGCGCAGCGCCACCGACTTAGCGTTACCGGATACTAAGTCGACGGCTCAGGCTATTGGGCGGACGATGGCGAACCTTACTGTGCTCGAGCAGCACTTATGGCTTGTGCTTACGGAGATGAAGGATTCGGATAAGGTGGCTTTCCCAGACTCCCCTGTTCTATGCTTTCTCTGGCCTCTTTGGTCCCGCGGTTCACCGAGGCTCAGCAGGCGTCAAAAGCCATGCGCAATTTCCTGCCAATTTCCCCGTCCCGCGGCCTCACGTTCTACGAGGCGGCAGCCATTCCCTGAGACTCTTCTCAAGTCAGGGTCTCTCCGAGCCTCATAAGCCGTCCTAGCTACAGGACGGAAAAGGGTGAGTTCAAGCCCCGCCGTGGCCGGGTTAAACTCCCCGAAAAGGGTGAAGCTCTCTCCAGTCCTCCTCTTTCCACAATCGGAGGAGTTACTGTTAGTGTTGACTAAGTAGTTGAAATTATACACAACTTGTAATTGTGTCATTATTTTACCATAGTCCGGTGAACACCAACACACCGTTTTTCCCCCTGAAAATATCACGTTAACAACCCTTTAGAAAACAGAATTCCTTTGTGGATCCTCTTGATCTGCTTTCTCCATGTTTCTTTGACAAATTTCAGTGTCTCAGTCTCAAGCACGCGCACATGAGTTACCCACGCCCTCTTATTTACATGTCGCGGTATACACAGAATAAAAAAATCTGTTACGGTTGACATTTTCTACCGCGGTACCGATATATACCGTCATACCGCCCAGCCCTAAAATATTGTTAAAAATAATACATTTTTTTTAATCTTTTTGAATTTTGTCAAGGATGTGCTTCCTAAAACAAAGTCCCAAATAGTATTTTTTTTTTACTGCAAATGAATTATGTGAATTGAGCGCTGTTTATGATAATTCCTGCGGCTGTTTTCAGTATCTTCAGTTTTATATTTTTCTTTGGAGTTGCATTTGCTACATACTTGACATACTGCAGTGTCACGGCTGATGGATTTCAAACTATTTCTGAAAAACTTCACTGAAGCGCAGCCCACACACATTGCATACATTGTTAGATATGTCATAACCATTTTGTTTTGTTTTTCTAGATTATTTTAGGTTTGCTTTATTTTTTTATTCATCAACTCTTTGAAGACTGGAATAATGATGCTGAACTTTCAGCTTTTATCACAGGAATAAATGACATTTTACAAAATATTCAAACAGAAAACATGTTATCTCAGATTCTCTAAACTGTTAAACATTGCTCTGTATTTTGCTACATAAATAAACATTATGCTTTTGTGGCTCAATTTTAAATGGATAGTTCGTTCAAAAATAACAATTCTGTCACCGTTTCAAAGTTGTGTGACCCATTCTTCTGTGGAACATAAAAACAAAACAAAAGGTCAATTATGTTTTTATACATAAAAAGTCTGGGGGCATCATTATCGGTTCAACTGGTTCTTCAGAGTATCTTCTTTCTGTATCTTCCACAGAAGAAAGAACAGGTTTTCACAGGAAAACGTATTACACAACACCCAAAAAGCGAAACTCCACCTTTTCATTCAGTCTCTTTGCTGTGATCACATGGAATTACAAAGATGACAGATGTCATGTGATTTTGGCAGCATAAATAGTGGATCAGAATCAATCAATGAGAAGACTGCCAGTTTATTTCATCCAGGCTTTGATCACCAGCACAATGGCTACGAACGGATGGAGCGAATATGAAGTAGTCGATAAAAATGTGAGGCGCATCTGCTGTGAGGTAGGAGACAGAAATCTCTCATACTGTAGTAAATGCAGATTTTGTTACAGTAAAATATTCTATTTTGGTGCTGTGAAATGTGTTGGGGAAATTATTTGTTGTTATTTTTAAAACAACTTTTTTACTTCTCACTTTTTACATGAGTTTTCTGATATATTAATGATAGACGTAACTCCCTAGAGACTAATACACTAAAAAACAAAAAACAAAAATAATTATATATATTAATATAAAATGTGCATTTTTTTTTCAGGTAAAGAAAGTGAATAAAGATTTGCAAAAATATCCTTGTTTCAATCCTGAACACTTTCAAAAAAAAAAAGAGGATCAAGAAACAATGTATCGGGTCAAGGTAAATTGTTTATTATTGTTTTTTTGGGATTTTTAGCTTGATGTTTTAATCACTGAAAGATTTTCGGCACAATCTGTATGTTTATAATATCAATAATTTCTATCCTCTCTGAAAGGTAAAATGCATCACTGTATAAAGTCTCTCTGCATTTGTATAAGAGAAAACTTTTCACATCTTTGTAGCTGCACACTCAAATCCACTCGAAAAAATATGTTTGCTGTGTCATGGAAAATGAATGCGTTTGGGATGCTATCAATGTGAACAGAGTTTTACAAAAGTGACCACATATAAATCCTTGTGGATTTCTCTCTCTCTCTCTCTTAGGTGAGGGTCAGGGAAAATGAGCACATTCATTTGACGATAAAGGAGGTCCCCAACGGTGCACTATCTTTACAAAATAGAACTACATGAGGAAACTCCCTGCGCTCACAGTCAAAGAACTGCTGTTTTATGAACGCTGTTTCGGAAAATAAATCAATAAATATACATACAGCATGAATGAAAATTATTTTTACATTTAAGTCTCAAGTCTATTTTATTTAGACCATTGCAAAGTAGACCAAAAATCTGTACAATTAAAACCAGTCTACAAAATAACAAATAATCATAAAACCGAAAAAAAGACAATAGTCAATAATAGTAATAAAATTGAAACATAACATAAGGAAAATACAACTGCCAAATTAAAAGAGTTATAAACCATAGAAAACAAATGTGTATCCAATCGAGATTCAAAAATGTCAATTGAGGGTGCAGATCTGATGTCAGGTGCAAGAGTTTCCACAGTCTTGGGCCGGCAACAGAAGAAAAGGACATCTTCACCCTTTATCCAAATATTATTAGAAACGTATTACATTTTTTGTACCAATATTGTGTAGTTGTGCTTTGAGTAAATTGCTTTATTTGTGATGATGCACTGACAAATACCAAATCATGGAAAGAACACATGCAAAACCAAGAAAGAATCAGTGAAATATTAATAACTGATTATGTTGCTGTCAGTGTATTTTTTTCTGTAGCTTTTTGGTTTTTCTAAAACCTGTAGTTGTAGTTTGCCTCTTTTTTTTTGCCAAACCTTCACTAAGTTAAGTTTTTGTTCTTCCTTCATATTTTGAAATGTAAAAAAATATATTTTCCTCACATTTTGATGGTCATTCATTAAAAGCAACAACAAAAAAAAACCTTTGCACTTTCGACTGCTTACTGTGGACTGAAGTCGCATTTTTGCGATACTGCATTTTTACAGTTGCCAAAAATGTCATTATTACTTTCATTTCTGCAGTCAGAGCATTGATTTATAAAGTGTGTGGTCTCCTCTCCGCTGCCATCTACTCCTATAACTAGGTAAGGATACCTCTCCAGCACTCTGACACTTATGAACCTTAATGAATCACACTTATTCTTAAGTCTAGGAACAAGGTAACATTACGTCATTCTTAGAATTCGGACATATTTAAGACAAATAAGAGTTAAACCATTTTAAATGAGAATATCATGGTCTGTCAAGTCAAAGGCTGCACAAGCATAATTCGAGCTGCTTTACTGCCCGAGTCCCCGATGAGTAAAAACCCAGAGAGGAGACGTTGATTTTTACTTGTAAAGGTCAGAATCAGCCGTTGATTAAATTTCAACGTTGAAGCAACGTTCACTATTTGATCGGTACATCAGAACGTTATTCAGTCGAAAATACAAGTTCCAAATCATAACGTCTGATATGTTGAAACATGGCTAGAAGAATCACGTGCGATATACAGCCCTATTCATACGGAGTAGGACGTACATGTTTTTTTATTTATTATTTATTGATATGATTTTATATGTGTTTATATGTATTTTCTGCTTAAAACTGCAGTGAACCAAAGACAGTCTCAAAAACACGGCTTGAAATCGCTGGTGTTTCTGACATCACAAACGACCTTGTAACCAATCAGATCAACGTGTGATCGTCAACCAGTGGATCTCTGAGTGAGCGAGTGAGTGGAGGTGGGGCTCATTTGCATATTCATAGAGACGAGCATAATAAATGAGGCAAGTGTGTCGAGTTACATTCAAGCTGTTATAAGGCATTTTTCAAGGAAAATATGCTTAAATATGTAATTTTGCTGATCAGAGATGAGTTTTAAGGGAGTTTAAGTTTTTGCATTCAGTAAAAGTTGTTTTAGCCATTTTCATTCAACCATTGCATTTTCTCTAAATCATTTTATATAGAATCCTTTCATTTGAGGTTGTGGGCTGTTAAAATAAAATTTGAATTTCGAATATTTCTCGAATTATAAATAAAAATCCATATTCAAATTTTAGGTGAGCGCCAGTGGCACACGAGATGATGATGATGATGATGAGGAAAGAGTCGTTGTAATGTTTTTGTTAGTCTATCCAGTTTTAAAAGCTGTTCTCACAGATTTTCTTAGCAAACATGCGCGTTTGACCATTGAAACAGAGAGCCGCATGTTTAGAGAGCCATAACAAGTTAAAAGAAGTTCAACTTTTAAAAAACACATCATGAGACTTTGTGTTTTTAATCGTTTTAAACATTCTAATTAACATATGTTTCTGTGATCGGTGCTTCAGCTTTGTATTAAACTTGACCACCTGACCAATAAATACTAGCACTTACCTTTTCTATTTTATTCTATTATTTATTTATTTTCTGATTAAAAAAATAAAGACCTTGCTCTGTGTTACTGTGCACGTGTACACAACTGTGCATAAATACATGGTGCGGTTTTGTTCATGCAATTTACTACAGCTTTGATCACATAATTAACCATTTAAATATAATCTTCCTAAGACATTATTAGCAGATATAGTGATGACGATCTTATATTTAGATGATCTTATGTCAGTATCTGCTATACTGTTATTAAGACCTCATTGATTTGCATTACAAGCACCAGAAGTTCATCTTTTGTCCATATAAATATCAGCATATGCAGCAAATTGCATATTTTTGCTCAGTTTGGATAAAGTTGAGCTGTTTTTCCCCTCCATATGAGACTATATAACAGCCTGATGTATCAAATATAATCCTCAACAGAAATCCATATGCAAAATTTTTGTTGTCTAAGGGTTCAAAACCTGTCCGATTAAAAAAAAAAGAGAAAAAAAAGAAAGAAAAAGATTTTCCTGACTACTATCTAAAATGCCAGGGATACGGTGTGAATGAGAAATAATGATTTACATTACAAGCATCAGAATTTCATCTTTTGTGCATATAAATGCACCAAATGTCATATTTCTGCTCAGTTTGGGCCTCCCATAAGAGAATATATGAGCCATAAAAGCATGATGTATCAAATATAATCCTCAACAGAAACCCATATGCAAACTTTTTTTTTTGTTTGACAAACAACAGTCATTTAGTCAAACTTAGTCATTTAGTTTGACTAAATGTTTGACTTATAAAAAAAATAATATATATATAATTAAAAAAAATTCTAATAGATATTGATGTGCACTTACAGCATTTTTCCCGAACTGGTTGTTGAGGCGAGTGTATTGGCGCTCGGTGAACGGCTGGATGGACTGTTGCTGGACGCTCATCGTGAATAACGGCTGCGGGAGAAACCTCAATCACGTCGCAGATCTCAGACGACTACACCATTAGAGAAACATCCCAGCGCTACTTTACCTCGTAACCGCCGAGCTTCACTGTGACGGTGACATCCACGGGATGGTTGACCACGCCCACCACTGACTTAACCAATGAGATGAAGAGTAGCGGGAACCAGATGATGCAGATGAGGAAGAGGATGATGATGCCGCCCATCCCGTACTTCACTATCTTCTTCTTCTTTTGTCCTTTGGGCTGGGGATATTTCTGCAGAGGGAATGTTTAATGAAGCCCAAAAATGATTATTATACATTATTACAGTTTTACACAGAATCTAATGATGAAGATTTAACACTTTAGTCAACCTGCATAAAATAAAATGTTATTGATTTGCCAGTTTTTCAAAATGTGGGACATTAATTTCTGCAATTTTGTTTTTGATTGATACGATTTTTTTTATGTTTTTGAAAGGCGTCTTTCTGCTCACCAAGGCTGCTTTTATTTATTAATATTGTGAAATATTTAAAATAACTTTTCTATATGAATGTATTATAAAGTGTAATTTATTCCTGTGATCAAAGCTGTATTTCCGGCATCATTACTCCAGTCTTCAGTGTCACATGATCCTTCAGAAATCAGGATAATATGATGATTTGCTGCTCAATAAACATTTATGATTATTATCAGTGTTGAAAACAGTTATTTACATTTTTATTTCAGGATTCTTTGATGAATAGAAAGTTCACAAGATCAGCATTTATCTGAAATAGAAAGCTTTTGTAACACTATAAAAGTCTTTACTGTCACTTTTTTAATCCATTTAATGCATCCTTGCTGAATAAAACATTAATTTCTGTAATAAAAAAATAAAATAAAAATATCTTACCAATCTAAAACTGATATATAGCAGTAACTGGTAGTACATGTAGTAACAGGGCTTTTACATTGTACATTCACGGCAATTAAAAATTACAAATATAATACAAAATACTGATATTTGATGCTAGGTTATTTGTATGTTATATAATAGTTTATCAAACATATAGTCAGTAGTTATGGGACATCGACGTGTATCCTCTATGTGGGACTGACAGACTGATCCAAAATGTGAGGTATAATAATAAAATATTTGTGCGCAACAGGACCTGCTACCTTTTCGGTTTCCCGGCTGCACTTGATGATGAAGATGTTAGCGTAGATGTCCTCCACACACATCCAGTTGGAGAGAGACAGAGTCGTGTCGGTCCAAACCCAGTCCATCACGGCCCGAAGCTCCACTAAGAACGGCACCAGCCGGAACCTGAGGAAACATGGGTAATTCACGTCACTCTCATCCCACCCAGACAGAAGCAGCGTCGGCCCAGATCCGGCACACATGGATTCCACACGGCCCGGATGTGGCCCGACACTGCTTCTGTCTGGGTGTCCTTTTAACTCTCTGGTGCTAAAATATATATTTATTTATTTATTTAATTCAATGAAATGAATGTACTATATTTTAGTTCGATAATGTTTTTATTTAAAATGTATTTTTAGTAGATTTTATGGTACTAAATTGTATTTACGCTGTATTTATAATCCATTAGCTCACTTTTTGAGCATTATGGTGCGTTCACACCAGATGCGGATAGAGCGTCAGGCGCGAGTGATTTCAATGTTAAGTCAATGCAAAGACATTCGTCTGGCGCAAATTATTTTATTTAGTGCTTTTTGTGCATTCACGCGTTTGACGCAAATTCGCCAATTCGCGCCGCGTTAACCAATCAGGAGCCTCGCTGCTTGCTGCTGTCACATGGTGAAGTATCTGGATGAATTATTTTGTAATATGACTAATTGCCTGGTTCTAATGCACAACAAAGCAATTAATTTTGTATTGAATGCTATTTATTCCATATCTAGATGCTTATATAAAATATTATTCTAATGTAAAGACAACCAACATACTATAGTGCATAAGAGCAAATACGAGCGATGACTCTCTCGATCAATGCTAATGCTAATGCTAATGCTTGATCAACATCAGCCATCTTGTAAACAGACAACCGCCTAGCACTTGCCCCTCCCACAAGAAGCGGGACGCGCGTCAATTTCGCTTCAAACTTTTGCTCTTGACGCGCGAATGGATTCAAAGCGTTCACGCGTATAACTAGACGCGGATTTGTCGCGCTATTCG
>CM060622.1:1350000-1367500 GCA_030578275.1 Meda fulgida
GTGATGATTATGGCTTACTTATGAAAACCCCAAATTCAAAATCTCAGAAAATTAGAATATAACATGAAATCAATAAAAAAATTATTTTAAATACAGGAATGTCGGCCCTCTGAAAAGTATAATCATATGCATATAGTGATATATCCTAAATATATTAGTTTCACCTTTTAATTTGAATGACTGAAATACACGAACTTTTGCAGGATATTCTAGTGTTTGGAGTCGCCCTGTACGCCTGATTGTGGAGCGCAGGCCTGGCTCACCTCTCGGTGACAGCGGGCAGGATGAAGAACATCCACAGGTGGATCCCGAACACCAGGAGAACCTGGAAGATCAGCTTTCCCAGAACGCTCTTCCGCAGGTAGATGGCCCGGTCGATGATCATGGTGCTGAACTGGATGAGGAGCATGACGAGAAACGCCTCGGGGACCTGATCCTCGGACAGAGACGAGGCGATGTCTGCGGCCGCCGAGTGTTTCTGGGACAGAGCATCGTTCACGTCACGGCACAACACTTCTTTATTTAAATCAAGCAAACAATACGATGCAGAAAGCATCAGCAAAAAACAAATATAGATGTGGAAAAAGCAAGTATGAGACCAGGAAAAGAGTGCATAACACTAAAGAAAACAAATGAGCAAACAAATAAACAAACAACATAAAACAGAAGGCAATATGGATCAACCCATCTCCATACACACACACACACACACACACACACACACACATGTACACTACCGTTCAAAAGTTTGGGGTCAATATATATATATATATTTTTTAAAGAATTTAATACTTTTCTTCAGAAAGGACGCATGAAATTGATATCAAGTGACAGTAAAGACATTTATAATAATGCAAAATATTTATTTTTTAATGAAATGCTTTTCTCTTGAACTTTCAAAGAATCCTGAAAAAAATGAATCACTGTTTGCACAAAAATATGAAGCAGCACAACTGTTGACAACTGTGATAATAATCATAAATGTTTCTTGAGCATCAGATCATCATATTCTCCTGATTTCTGAAGGATCATGTGACACTGAAGACTGGAGTAATGATGCTGAAAATACAGCTTTGATCACAGGAATAAATTACACTTTAAAATATATTCACATAGAAAACAGCTGATTTACATTGAAATAATATTTAACAATATTTTATTTGTTTTGTATTTTTAATCAAATAAATGCAGCCTTGGTGAGCAGAAGAGACTTCTTTTAAAAACATAAAAAATCTTACCGACCCCAAACTTTTGAAGGGTAGTGTATATATATATATAAATATATATATTAGTGCCAATGTTCCCTCTAATTTTTTATCTTGCTGAGCAAAACTTTTTTCTATTGGGCGGACATTTTTCTGAAATTTTACAGCACACGTAGAAACACAATGGTTTCAACATTCAGTTGTCACTTTTAACTTGAATTTAATTAAGAAGTTACTAAATGAAGCACATTTTAGGTTATCATTTTATTTTATTTTTTACCAAGAAATCCTATGAAAAATAATTTACAAAATCTTCTGCAGGACAGTTCAATTCTTCACAATAATAGAATATAGTATGAAAGAAAAGTAAGCTGTTGCACTGAGATGGTCTGGGAAAACCAAGTGTTTTTGTACAGTCAATTAATAGTGTACAGGAAGCATTAAACCATCAACGTTAAATGATTGCTTATTGCTTATGAATTTCCAATATTTTCTTTAGCAGGGGGTTTCAAACTTTTTAATGGCAATGAGCCCTAAACAATACCCTTGTGAGGTTCTTTATTTAGGCTTATAATATAATAAAATATAGGCCTAATATAATATAAAAAAACGAATTGAACTATTTGAAGTGATATAATATAGCCTATCAGTTTAAATGCTTCAATTTGTTTACATATTATTATAATTGTAAGTGTTACCGTTCTGTGTCCATCAACCGTTATTTCCACCACTTTAATCAAACCACTCTTCTTCAAAACATTATGATGTGATTTTATTTCACGTCTTTGCGTTTCTCGTTGCCTCTCGTATTGAGCTATTTGGTCCGCACAGAAGACTCACTGCCAATCACACGCGCTCACATCATTCTCTTGCGATGAAACCTGTAAACTGCATTCACCAGTTTTCACTCTATAGCGGTTGACCAGAGAACTGAAATTATTTCTCACTTAAAGGTGCTCTAAGAGATGTCGGGTGACGTCACTTCTTCTTGACGTTTAAAGTATTGTTAAACAAAACGGAGGCTAGCTCGACCCTCCCTCCTCCTCATCCGCGCACTAACCCCCCAAACCCACCCCCGAACCCTTCTTGTCTGTGATTGGCTTGTTATGTTTCGTGGTGCGGGTTAGCCCAGTTTGTTTTTGTTGCCGTTTGTGGAGCCTGGGGCGTCTGCAGAGACCGCGTCTTTTACAGTGTGTTCAGGGGACAGCCAGCGGATAGTGAGGAGATGTTTGCTGTATGTGACAAAAAATGTTTTGGCCTAAAAAACGAATGGATTTCCCCACACATTTCGCGTCACTCCTCTGCGTGGCATTTACATTTTTTTCTGCGTGGCCGCGGCATCAGCTTAGAGGGAACATTGATTAGTGCTGTCAGTTAAACGCGTTTTATTAACGGCGTTAACGCAAACCCATTTGAACGCCGTCAATTTTTTTATCGCAAGATTAACGTTCTTTTTGGCCTAGCAAACTTTCAATGGCTGGCGCCGCGTGAGGACGTTTTGTTGCTTTGTTGACCAAAGCGCAAGTCCAGTAGCGCGCACATAATTCAAAATAGTTCCACTTTTGCCGCTGCGTTCTGTGACGATTACCCAGCGGCCTCCTGTCTGAAAGAAAAACTACAACACCACACCGGATCTAGCTAGACCGGAAACATCAGGCACGCCACACACACTTGTTTGGGCTTGCGAGCCGGCTAAAGAGTAGTAGGCTAACGCTACGTTTTGAGTGGATGGGGAGCGCGAGACGCCGAAATGGATGCCAATAACATTCTGATTGGAAAGTTTCCTTTTAGAAAGTTGCCAAATGGCTCAAGACCAAAGTGATCTGTGTGTGTTGTTGTGAACTGAGCTATCATCATCACAGCACGTCCAGAAATACCACTTGATGGCCAAGCACACACACACACACACACACACACACACAGCTGATGCGCGTTCTCCGCCCCCTCGTCGATATCAGGACCTCGTCAGTATTTCTTTCACTCTTTTATTGATGGACAGCGTTACATTGTGTGAGAGATTATTTGCTCCAAGTGAGAATGTTAGTGTGAAATTGAATATTCAATAATTCAATAAAAAACATTTGCACAAAGCAAGCCGATCCACTTTTAGCATTTTTGTCTTAACTCATATGTGACTCCGCACAACACCAGTCAAGAGTCGCACGGTTTATTTGTGGCAATATCCATCAATACACATTTTTCTTTAATGGCAAAATCATTAGGGTATTAAGTAAAGATCATGTTTCATGAAGATATTTAGAAAATTTCCTACTGTAAATACATCAAAAAATATATTTTTGTGAGTGAATGCAGCAAAATCATGAACATAAATGCGATTTTCTCAGTGTTTTGATTTTTTTGCACCCTCAGATTCCAGATGTTCAATAGTCATATCTCAGCTAAATATTGTCCTATCCTAACAAACCACACATCAATGGAAAGCTTATTTACTCACCTTTCAGATGATGTATACATCTCATTAAAAAAAAAACTATTTTTTGACTATTTTGACTGGTTTTGTGGTCCAGGGTCACATATTGAGAATACTAAATTCCTGTAGGATTCTTTGACTAGGGATCTCATAGGAGAGTTTTCTGCACTCACTCCGAAAGCCCAGAAACCGAAGATGACTATGATGAAGTCCACCACATCCGTGAGGAACATGAGCGCGTACACATCGGCGGCCGTCTGATACTCCGCATGTAAGATGTTCTGGAAGAATCTGCAGCTCGGCTTGTACACGCTCATCACTCTGAGGTCACAACACACGAATCACGGTCACAACTTCAATATGACATTTCACAACGAGACATTATATTCAACTGGATCCTGACACTGCATGTTATATCGCAATTACGATCAGAATTTTATCAGTATGCAAAATATGTATTGTTTTTAAACAGGGGAAATACAGCGCAAATATTTCATTACGGGTTTAATCTTTTAAATGCAATTATATTATACAAATTATAATAGTACTAAATATAAGTGTCTCTATAATGCGTGCTATTTTATTACATTGTAGTGCTCGTTTTGATGGTTTTATGGAGAGTTTGGTTAATCAGACCGGTCAGAGATTTGTAACTACAACTCTTTCTTTTTATTACACAAATGTGTCATTAAACGTTTACAAATGTATAAAACTGATCAGGTAAATATCATAACTAGACACTGGTTCATGGGTTCACAGAGATCACTGCCCTCTAGTGGCGAAACATTTACATTTCTAACGTTTCTAAACAGTGATGACGCATGAAATTCACTGAAATCACATGACTTTGACATGCGTCCGAATCACTGGTTCGAAACATGAATCGCAAAGGTTTCGAAGCTTCAGGAAGAGTTTCAAAATCTCCCATCACTTGTAATTGTTTTAAAAAAACAATAATAATTTGACAATTCAATGCAAAAAAAAAAAAAAAAAAAATCAATTTGAGGAGGAAAATATTGCCCCTCAATGTAAATGTTAAGTGTGACTCTAGCTGGAAACACTACACTATGATAAGCTGTGTGATCTGCTCTTTCCTGACGGCTTGAGAGAAAAGCTTCAGGAATCTTACATGGACAAGAAAAGGCCTTTGAGTTTTCCTTCGACAGCATTCAGGAGCTTTTTCCTGGAGTCCTCGCCGTGTTTCCTCTTGGACTTCTTCTTCTTCTTCTTGGGTTCTTTCGGTTTAGTGTCTGTGACAGGATTGTTCACAATAACACACAGATCAGGCTCAGTACAATATTATAGACATCAATTAGGTATTAATCATATATAAATAGGGTTGATTTTAGTGATTCCGATTCTGCTTATCGATACCCAGTTTCCATTACAGTAAAAAAAACATTTCGATATCAAACATAGGGTGAAACTTGAAAAATTAGAATATCGTGCAAAAGTTTTTCTTATTTATTCAGCTTTCAGATGGTGTATTAATCTCAATTTAAAAAAATCGACCCATAAGACTTTGTGAGATATTAACTCGCATTTCTGAAGGAAAAAGTCAGAATTGTGAGTTTATATCTCGTAATTCTGAGATTGTGCGATAAAAAAGTCGATTTTCGATTCCCAACACCATAAATAAACCAGTTTTTCAATAGACCTATTTCTGAGGACTGTTTCTTGCGGAAGCGAAGGAAGCGACTCTTCTTCTTTCCCTCCTCCTTCACGGTCTCGAGTGTGTGTGTGGTTGTGTCGGGGCCCGGGCCGAGTGTTTCTGGGGTGTGTGTGTGTGTGTCGGGGTCGGTGTGTATCTCAGCATCGGTCGGGGATCCTGCTGACGGTGTCGTTGACATAACCTCGGTGTCCGGCTCTTCATCCGAGAGCTGAAAGACTTTCTCATCTCGTTCATTCTTGCTCTTGTCCGCTGATGAACGATTGCTCTTCTCTTCCAGAGGGCCCTCTTGGTCCCAGAGCCCATAACGCTGACAGAGGCAAAGACAAAGATGAGTAACACTCATTTTCCAGCTCGTCTAGAGTTACACAGTTTTACCGTTTTCGACTCCATTCAGCCGATTTCCGGTTCTGGCGATAGCGCTTTTAGCATAGCTTAGCATAGATCATTGAATCTGATTAGACCATTAGCATCTCTCTCAAAAAAATGACCAAAGAGTTTCGATATTTTTCCCATTTAAAACTTGCCTCTTCTGTAGTTACATCGTAAGCTAACACATTGTGAACTGTAAAGTGTTCCTTTAACGGGTAAAAAATTGGTGGAATTTTCTGTACAGCATTATGGGTAATGTAGTTTTCACCACAAATCCTGCTGTTAAACACGATTATTTTAAAACTAAGCTGAAATAATGTTTCATTGGAAGCAAATACCATCAATTAACAACCTCACAGAGGTTTTCAAACTATCATTAAAAATAACTTTCCTTTTGGAGAAATTAGTGCAATTTTTGCTTTCAAAAACCAGACTTTTGCCCTCAAAATGCCTAAAACATACTTTATGCCAATAGCTTTTTACGATAGTGGGCGTTCAGCGAGTTTAGCAGGCTCTGGATACCTGGAGAAGTGAGCGGTGAAAGAAGAGCGCCAGAAGCTGAAGCAGATCGTAACGGATGTAGTTGTCGGTTTTCTCCAGGCCCAGGATCCGTGGAGCGAAGAAGGGCTTGTCCTCGTTCAACTTCAGCTCATACTCACTGTTCCACGGGAAGAAGCCAAACTGAAACAGGTATTTGACCACCACCATGACCTGTGACACCAGACACACACGTTTCAGGTATTATAGGGCTGCGCAATACAGGTGAACCTCGAAAAATGTGAATATCGTGCAAAAGTTCGTGTATTTCAGTAATTCAAATTGAAACTAATATATTTAGTGTATATAACTATATACATATGCATGATTATACTTTTCAGAGGGCCGACATTTCTGTGCTTAAAATACTTTTTTTTTTATTGATTTCATGTAATATTAAATTTTTCATAAGCTGGAAGCCATAATCACCCAAATTATAACTTTTGCACGATATTCGAATTTTTCGAGTTTCACCTGTATATCGAAATTATCGAAATATCGCAAATGTATATATTATAACAATAACTAATGAACCTTATTATGAAGTGTTACCAAAACATTTGATTAAAACAAAAATAATCTAAAAAACGGAAAAAGAAATGGAAAACTTTTTTTTTTTTTTTTTTTGCTAAATCCCGAGCCAGTTTTATAAATGTGGTGCGTGTTCTCCCCACCTCAGTGTAGACGATGGCCGTCATCCAGAACCTCTTGGAAGGTCGTGGCACCGACAGCATTGCCCACAGAAACACCAGAACCGGCAGAACCAGCGACACGACCGAGGCCGTCACCAGGTTATTGAGCACGATGATGAAATAACACACCAGCTCGGAGTGAGCCGCCAGAACATTATAGAGCGCGAACACCAGCTTCAGCACTCGGTTCTGAGTCGAGTAAAACTCACGAGACTGTATCAGCTCCTCAACACTGAAGGGCCTGACACAGAGAAGAAATTACTCATTTTACATAAAGAAAATTAAGCCTATTTAATACCTTTTAAAGGTGCAGTGTGTGAGTTTTAGCGGCATCTAGTGGTGAGGTTGTGAATTGCACCCAACAGAAGTTACGGTGGCCGACTGGAAGTGATGTCGTCGTCTGAGACCGCAGAGAGTAGCAGTTAAACAATGAGGTTTCTTTACAGAGATAAAGTAAGAAATTACTTTATTAATCAGTAAAACAATGTTATTATGAATATTATTGTGACTTGTTCATCATTGTGTCAGTGTTTTATTCGCTGACTTTAGCAGCTTCTTATCGTGAAGAACAACATAGTGACGAAACGCGTTTGTCCGTTCAGGGCCACCGTAGAAACATGATGTAGGGAGACCCGCGGTGTGTGTAGATAGAAATGCAAATAAATAATAAGCTAATAAAAACATCACGCTTCATTATGTAAGGTCTTTATACACCACTCAAAACATAGTTATGTTTATGATATTGCATTTCTGTCTACAGATCCTCCTGAATATTACACAATGCACCTTTAACACCATTCATACACATTTTCTCCCAAATTCTCATTACTGTAACATGACCAAATTATTTAATTATTTATGCATCATGGTAGTGTTGTTCTGCTTTTAAATGCTGAATTTATACATTTATTTAAGCAATTCAAAGACTACAGAGTATACCAAACTGGTGAACATTTGGACATTTTACTAACTACAAGTAACTGCAACTACATGTCAACTAGCAGTCATTAGAGTATTAGTAGACTGTTAGGTTAGGGTTCGGGATAGTAGAAAAAGTTGACATGTAGTTGCAGTTACTTGTAGTTAGTAGTAGTTTTTTAACATAGCATAGTTTTGTCTAACATGACAGTTTTAAAACTTGTAGTTTTATGTCTAAAGTGGATCATCAAAATAAAGTGTTAGTAGAAATTAAGCAGAGAGTCTACTAATACTCTAATGACTGCTAGTTGACATGTAGTTGCAAAGTTACTTGTAGTTAGTAGGATGTCTAAAGTGGATCATCCAAATAAAGTGTTAGCTCAAACTGCTAGATTTAGAAAAAAAGAAAAAAAGAAGCTAATTAAGAAGACATAGTCATAGAAATATAATTTCTAAGTGATCCAGACATGTTTTCATGAGCTTAAGCCTTTAGGATCGCGCAGTAATGTCATATATCACCTGTCGGAGAGCAGTTCGCTGGCGGTTCTGGAGCGGCGAGGGTGTTGGCTGTAAAACGGTTCTGGATCGAGATCGAGTGTGAGTTCAGAAGACAGAGTCGTGCTGCTAAAGTCACGGGCCTTCGCAAAACCCCCCAGCGTCTGCAACTCAACCGCGCTGCAAAGAAATGGGACATTTGGTCATAAATTTCTTTTCTTACTTAGTATTTTTGTCTTGTTTCCAGTCCAAATATCTAACATTTCTTAAATCAAGATGCATTTACTAGACGAGTGAAATGACATTAGATATTATGTCCTGTTTTCCGGGTTTTCCGAGTTGATGCTTAAAAAAAAAAAAAATTATCAGCCAATGGGGAAAGAAAAATCATTTTAATTCAAACAGAAACAAGGTTATTTTTCTTTCCCCATTGGCAGATCATTTAGCTTGTTTTAAGCAAAAACTCACTTCATTTTGAATTATTTCCCCAGAAAACAAGACTTAATATTATCTTATGTCATTTTACTACTGCAGTAAATGGATCTTGATTTAAGAAATGTTTGATATTTGGACTGGCAACAAGACAAAAATACTGAGTAAGAAAAGCATGTTTTGCAGTGTATCCCGCTGGATAATAACACACACTGAAATATCATTGGTCCAAAATCCCTCCTTCAATACACTGCAAAAAAAAAAAAAAATAAAAAATTCTTACTTAGTATTTTTGTCTTGTTTCCAGTCCAAATATATAAAATTCTTAAATCAAGAAGCATTTATGAGTGAAATGCCAAAAAAAATCTAAAAAAATCTAAAGGAAGTGAGTTTTTCCTTAAAACAAGTAAAATGATCTGCCAATGGAGTAAGAAACATTTTTTTTCCATTTGAATTAAGATTATTTTTCTCACCCAGTTGGCAGATAATTTAGCTTTTTTTAAGCAACAACCCACTAAATTTTTATTTCCCAGAGAACAAGACATAATATCTTATGTCATTTTACTACTTTAGTAAATGCATCTTGATTTAAGAATTGTTCTATATTTGGACTGGAGTAAGAAAAGCATGTTGCAGTGCACGAACGCTGGGTAAGAGCAGGGAACAGAGCCAGACTCACGTGACGTTGTCTGTGTCGGTTTCATCGAGACAGGTCTCGAGAGTGAGGTTCTCACTGTCCTGCGAGAGCTGGTCCTCCGTGGGCTCTCGGGAGAGTGTCTGTGGACGACACAGGTGTGTTTGGGTGAGTGAACACTGCTGTCGTGCGAATCAACGGCCACAACACGTTAAAAGTTTCTTTGTTTATAGCTAAAACGGTGGCGTGTGAGACAGTGGGCCTCCCTTTTGACACAACGTGTAGTGAGGAGGATCAGGAGTGAGTGTAGAGGACTGTGTTTTATTGCATTATTTCCGCATCTGCATAGTTGATGATTACGCATTTTACTAGAATTATAATGAGACGCGTTTGGAAACCATGTTTTCCGCCAAAATAAAAAATCATGTGCTTATCTCTTTCAAGTATAGAAATTCGTACAAAACTAATTACGAAAGTTTATTTTATTTTTCAGTGCATTTGTTTTACAATATATGTATATTACTGTTATGTGATTAATATTATAACTATTATTATGTAGTAGTGTAATGCAGACAGACATTATATCACAACTAAAAGAGGTTTGAGTTTTTCTTTGTTCAATTTGCACACTGAATATGGGTTGGAGCTCTTCATTTTGAACTCTCAAAGTGCACCAGATGGATGAATTTAACATTAAAAAACACAACATTTTCTTTGGTACACATATTCAAGGGCGTGCAAAGATCGGTTGTGTTTATGATCACATGTAGTGGGCCAGTCTGGGCCGAAATGCCAGCCCTGACCGTCTAGGTTAACTATCAGTGTTTCAAATTAACTCCAATTTGGATTACTTCCAATTACTTATTATGTTTACTCATTTAGCTGGGCAAGTTAGTGTAAAAGCTCTATTCGCGCTGGATTAGTATTATCTGGGGACCTCGTGTGATTTAGAAATCACCCCCCCACATCTGAATGTCGTGTGGCGCATTCCCACGGGAGAACCGAAGCCTGTGATTTTACTCGAATTTACTGACTTATCTCCCGGATATGACGTCAATAGGCTCTTGCTTGGAAATGTCTTGTCGTTATTATAGGTCGAGCTGTATGATATATCATAAACAGAAGAATGTTCTTACTGCATGCTTTCATTCTTTTTTTGTTTTCGCTCGTCTGAAGATTTTCAGATTTCTCTTTCTGCAAATTGTATAGTTGTATGGTGTATGACCCAGCACCCAAAATACTATCAAAACACTCCAACGCCTCCATTCTTCACTAAAGATGGATAAAAAGGCGCACAAGAAACAAAAACCTTGAAAAAATTATAAACGACCCGCCAAATCACAGAGATGCCGATTTGCACGGGACTGATATTATCACTCGGTGTTCAGCGAAATATGGAAGCTTTTTTATTTTTTCTTTACAAATTCACACGGGATTAAGATCACAGACAACCTCCGCAATTATTGCAAATGACTAGCGGTCACCAGGTAATACTGATCCCGTTAGAATAAGACAAATCTGCGCAAATACTTAACTCATGATGCGTAAATACATACAGCGTAAATAAATACAGCGTATTGCGCAGAATCGGCTGTTGAACATCAATATCTGGCGTACTTGAACACACACACACGTCACTACGCAACAAATAACGGCGCGCTTGTTCATTTGCATTAACGCAATAGCGAAGATTAAAAAGCATTTGGTGAACAGAAAAGACTGTACTGATAAAGATGAAACACGTTTTTGGTGAAAAGGATGAGGATGAAAGAGGAGATGCTGGATGTCAGGATTTTGTATGAAATCCAAATTTTATAATACATACAGCACGTAGTTAATATTGGTTATTTATTTATTTATTTTGGGCTAGTAGAAGTTCTGAAGGGCTAGTAACTTAATTTAGTAGCCAAATTGGCCGGCTATAAGTAACACACTTCTAGACGAAATAACCATGAATGTTGTTTTTGCCACATTAACTTGCTATATCAATGATATTCCATCATGCAAGTAAAGTAAACAGAGATTACAAGGGGTTTGGTTTAATTTCTTCACTCATTTCTTTATCTAATTGATGACTAGTGTATTCTTGGGTCATGGTTTATACATGGGACAGCCCAAATTTTGCCAAGTTTTAGCCAGATGTCAGGGCTGTGTTTGAACGCATTTTAGAGCTGCTGTAAAGCCAAAACAATCTCTGTTACTGTAATTTCCTATAATCTCTGTAAAGCTGCTTTGAAACAGTCTGTATAGTTAAAAGCGCTGTATAAATGAAGGTGATTGACTCACCTGGCTGATGTTGTGGATGAAGAGGTAGCGCTCCTCACAGAGGACCATAGAAGTGTCTACATACTGTTTGGTGAGCAAATTGAGCCACATGGTGAATCCGTCCACCATTGCTAGGAAAAGCACCCAAAGGAACTTCAATATGTCCAGAATCCTCTGTACTACATCACTTCCAGTGCCTTGAGATACTGTAAAATCAGAATGATGTCATGTGAAATTCAAGGCAACCTCCTTTGTTTTCATTTGCTTGGTTAGGTGGTAATAAATCTCTATTTTAAAAGGATTAGTTCACTTCTGATTTCCTAATAATTTCCTAATGTCATCCAAGATGTTCATGTCTTTCTCTCTTCAGTCGAAAGTCCAGTTATGCTTGGCATTGTACTTGTTAATGTGAGGAAACCCACTCCACGTAGCTCCCACCGCACAGTTTCTGTGCTGATATTAATGCCGAGCGTTGGCGTCTTTTACGCGCATCAGCACTCGGGACCAGAGTTACTCCACTTCATGGCAGTTGTTCATAAATGCTTCCACTTTCCAATAATAGCTGAACGTGGAATATCTAGCAGGGATGAAATTGCTTACTTACCCACATCTTCTACTTCCTCTTGCATTTCTTCCACTTCCTGGGAATTCCCAACATCAAAAACCGCTCCATCCTCCTCAGCATCACCTGATACCCATTGAGAGAAACAAACAACTCAATATTCCACTGTAATAAGATGAAATATGGAACTGGTTGATTTGTCTACTTGTAAACCCAGACAGTAACAAAGTGTCGGCCCAGATCCGGCCCACATCTGGGCCGTGTGTACCGGACATAGACTGTAAAAAAAGATGGACGACGCCCCTTCACTCTCTTCCATTGGTGAAAAGTGAATCCGCCAGTGTCGCTATATGGAGGTGATATCTTGCGCTGATTTGGGAGCTGATTCTGTGGAGCCGCAATATCAAGGTCCCGCACACACTCACACACACTCTCCCGCAAAAACGGTTACTGCAGAAAAACTCATGTCGGTGTGAAATAAATCATTATGGAAATGTGGAAATTGAAGTTGAAGCTCTAATCTCCTCCCGAAAATCGCCCAAAAAGTCTGTTGGTGCTTCAGTGATACTTTGCTCAGAGAAGCTGTCAATCATGACGTCACATTCCCGTTTTTATAGCGTCAAAATAACTAAGACCAAACTTATTTTAAAAAACGAACACTTAAACATCAGCGTGATAAAAACTAACTAAAATGACAGAAACATCTTTGAATAATGAACATCTTTGGAAAAACTGTATTTGAAGTGAAATTTTATTTAGTTTCCCTCGAGTCCCGTTAGACTACATGGGGAGGCTGGGTTTATGAGCTATACTGGGACCAGCCACCGGGGGGGGCGATCGAGACTCTGGGTTTATGAGCTATACTGGGACCAGCCACCGGGGGGGCGATCGAGACTCTGGGTTTATGAGCTATACTGGGACCAGCCACCGGGGGGGGCGATCGAGACTCTGGGTTTTTGAGCTATACTGGGACCAGCCACCGGGGGGGCGATCGAGACTCTGGGTTTATGAGCTATACTGGGACCAGCCACCGGGGGGCGATCGAGACTCTGGGTTAATGAGCTATACTGGGACCAGCCACCGGGGGGCGATCGAGACTCTGGGTTTATGAGCTATACTGGGACCAGCCACCGGGGGGGCGATCGAGACTCTGGGTTAATGAGCTATACTGGGCCCAGCCACCGGGGGGCGATCGAGACTCTGGGTTTATGAGCTATACTGGGACCAGCCACCGGGGGGCGATCGAGACTCTGGGTTTATGAGCTATACTGGGACCAGCCACCGGGGGGGCGATCGAGACTCTGGGTTAATGAGCTATACTGGGACCAGCCACCGTGGGGAGATCGAGACTCTGGGTTTATGAGCTATACTGGGACCAGCCACCGGGGGGGGCGATCGAGACTCTGGGTTTTTGAGCTATACTGGGACCAGCCACCGGGGGGGGCGATCGAGACTCTGGGTTTATGAGCTATACTGGGACCAGCCACCGGGGGGGGCGATCGAGACTCTGGGTTTATGAGCTATACTGGGACCAGCCACCGGGGGGGTGATCGAGACTCTGGGTTTATGAGCTATACTGGGACCAGCCACCGGGGGGCGATCGAGACTCTGGGTTTATGAGCTATACTGGGACCAGCCACCGGGGGGCGATCGAGACTCTGGGTTTATGAGCTATACTGGGACCAGCCACCGGGGGGGCGATCGAGACTCTGGGTTTATGAGCTATACTGGGACTAGCCACCGGGGGGCGATCGGGACTCTGGGTTTATGAGCTATACTGGGACCAGCCACCGGGGGGCGATCGAGACTCTGGGTTAATGAGCTATACTGGGACCAGCCACCGGGGGGCGATCGAGACTCTGGGTTTATGAGCTATACTGGGACAAGCCACCGGGGGGCGATCGAGACTCTGGGTTTATGAGCTATACTGGGACCAGCCACCGGGGGGCGATCGAGACTCTGGGTTTATGAGCTATACTGGGACCAGCCACCGGGGGGGCGATCGAGACTCTGGGTTTATGAGCTATACTGGGACCAGCCACCGGGGGGCGATCGAGACTCTGGGTTTATGAGCTATACTGGGACCAGCCACCGGGGGGCGATCGAGACTCTGGTTTATGAGCTATACTGGGACCAGCGACCGGGGGGGCGGATCGAGACTCTGGGTTTATGAGCTATACTGGGACCAGCCACCGGGGGGGCGATCGAGACTCTGGGTTGATGAGCTATACTGGGACCAGCCACCGGGGGGCGATCGAGACTCTGGGTTAATGAGCTATACTGGGACCAGCCCCCGGGGGGGCGATCGAGACTCTGGGTTGATGAGCTATACTGGGACCAGCCACCGGGGGGCGATCGAGACTCTGGGTTTATGAGCTATACTGGGACCAGCCACCGGGGGGGCGATCGAGACTCTGGGTTTATGAGCTATACTGGGACCAGCCACCGGGGGGCGATCGAGACTCTGGGTTTATGAGCTATACTGGGACCAGCCACCGGGGGGCGATCGAGACTCTGGGTTTATGAGCTATACTGGGACCAGCCACCGGGGGGCGATCAAGGCGCTTTGGCTTCACTTTTCAGGTCTTGCGCGGCACGTTTGGTACCGGATCTGGACCGGATCTGGGCCGAAACTGTTGTTGTCTGGGAAATATATCGCTGTATGTTTCATATATCTGCTTTTAACCTGAAGCCTGAGAGGTTTGTTGTTTCTTTGCTTCGGCTCTCTGCTCTCTCTGCCTCTGCTGACGGTCTTTAAGCGCTTCTTTTGCACTGGTGACCCAAGCCTGGTACGCCAGCTGTGGGAAACATTTAACACACACACACACACACACACACTTTACACACGTATCCCTGCAACAACCGCATTACCAAACATATAACAGAGAGCAAACTTAATACAAGCGCGTTTCACCTGAAAGGCCGTTTGTTTGCGAGGTTTCTGTTCCTCCTGAATTGATTCATCTTCCTCTCCGCTGTCAGACTCAAACATGTAATATTCCCCAGAATGCAACACTAAAGAAAAGACAATCACGCATATTTAAATGTATCCCTTGTTTGCTTTCCTGAAAATATGTTAACTTTATTAAGCTGGACATATACCAGTCACATGATCCATCCAAGGAAACTCCCATCGTTTTGACTTTGACAACTGTCTCTCTTTCTTCTGTTCCTTGGCGTCTATGAGGTGAAACACACACACACACACACACACACACACACGCACACACGCGCACGCGCGCACGCACGCACGCACGCACACACACGCACACACACACACAGACACACACACACACACACACACACACGCACACAGACACACACACGCACACACGCACACACACACACACGCACACAGACAGACGCACGCACGCACGCACGCACGCACGCACGCACGCACGCACGCACGCAGACAGACAGACAGACAGACAGACAGACAGACAGACAGACAGACAGACAGACACACACAGACACACACACACACACACACACACACACACACACACGCACACAGACACACACACACACACACACACACACACACACACACACGCACACAGACAGACACAGACAGACACAGACAGACAGACAGACACACACACACACACACACTAGGGATGTATGGCTGATGCAGTGGGATTCTCATTTCCTAGCTACAGATTTCAGTAATATTAGTGTGGATGTTAATCTGTACCCGCGGGCTGCTCCTCTACATCAGTTTTGCGTCCTTCCTTGTACTTCTGCTGTTTGTCACGTATGCGATTCATCCTGAGGAAACATGAAGATTGAAGCTTGGTAAGTTATGGAAGCTTGTGTCCAACATGGAATAACATAAAAAAAAAAAAAAAAGTAATTGCAACTTTCAATTTGGACTTTATATCGCACAAATTTGTGCTTACAAATTAGAATTATGAGTTTATATCTTGTAATTGTGACTTTTTTTTATCAGAATTGCAAGTTTAATCTCATAATTTACTTTTTCTTCAGAATTGCAAGTTTATATCTTATAAATGTGACTTTTTTCCCCTCAGAATTTCTAGTTTATATCTTGTTATTGTGACTTTTTTTCTTAGAATTGCCAGTTTCTATCTTATAATTGTGACTTTTTTCCTCAGAATTACGAAGTTTGTATCTCGCAATTGTGAATTCTGAGGGGAAAAAGTATTTTCGTAATTGCACAAAGTTACAATTACCTGGCAAAAATAGGCTTTCATGTGTAGGACATTCTTTTGTATGCATTCATTTATTTTTATTATGGCAAAGTGTTAACTCACGATTCCTTCAGCTGTTGAATTGACTTCTTCTCTGCCTGCTGATGGAAATGCATGTTCTTTATAATGCTGGCTCGGAAAAGCTCGAAACCCCTTAATGCACAGACACAGAAAATAAACTTTTTGTTATACACACCCCAACTTATTCACTGTTTCCATTGTTCCACTGTTTTCATTTTCTGTAAAGCTGCTTTGAAATGATGTGTATTGTGAAAAGCGCTATAGAAATTAATGTGAATTGAATTGAATGAAACCAGTTCAGTATATATATATATATATATGCATATATGGTAAAATCCTCTTCTCTGTTGATATTCACTCACTTGCAAAAAAAATGAAACCATATTTTGGTTCTTTATACATCACCTAAGCATCAGACTCAGGGTCACAAGTCAAGTATATCAAGTAGGAACTTTTCACATCTAACTTTGAATGGGTTGCATGAAAAAACGGTCCTGTCTTACCGAGAGGCCTGTCGCGCTGAAGCTTGAAGATCTGAAGTTACATGCAAAAAATAGAAACTGAGGAAGACTCTCCTCTGAAGCAGGAGGAAGAAGAAACAGATACTGTCCCAGATAATGCCGGCCTCTTCCACAGGCAGAGAGCAATCCTTATCACACACTGAGTTAGCTGAGGAAGAAACACACACACACACACACACACACACACACACACACCGATTACATCCGACTGTGCTGTGGGTCTGAGATTTTAAACATGTTGTGCACAAATCCTAGGAAAATGTAGAAAATAAAATATATTTTACAAATGTTACAAGCATTGGCCTGCTGCTATCGTTCAGGAAAGTGCATCTCGTTACTACAAACACTTCTGTCATAAAGTATATATCTGTAACGGGAACGCGGCTACAGATAAGAAGGGAAAAGTGACTTACGATCATAGTAGCCTTTGACGGTGCACACCAGACTGAAGAGCTGAATGACCCAGCAGAAGTTCTTCTGCATCTCCAGCACAAACACACAGGCCAGGATCTAACAACACACAGCGCCGTTGTGA
>CM060622.1:1372500-1380000 GCA_030578275.1 Meda fulgida
TCTTGAATTTAAGCGGCATCTGTTGCCCTGTATCATGTTTCGTAACTAAACTGCATTAAGATGACGTCTGGGCAGCAGTGTTAAAAGTGTTCATTTTAATGTGTTTTTTCCCCATAGTTAATCACACCAATTTAATGCATTGAATCAACAGCCCTAATTTAATGCAAGAAATCCAGATCTATTTGTAATAGTTTAATTTCGCTATCTATAGAACAGTTTCATACTGCTCTCACTGCTGTTCATGAACGCAATAAGCCGTGTTAAAGCTTACTTATCGCTGACTAGTAAAGCTGCTTTTATTTCTCCTTCATTAGTAATAATGTACCTGCAGTTGATGAAGTTTGGGGCCGGGTTGAAGGGCATTTCCTCCATGGGGTCCGGGTTGTCTTTGTTCTCTCCTCCCATGACCATCCACTCTTCCTTTCTCTCATTTTCGAACACCGTCCACTGCTGGGACGCACACATCAGCAGAACGAAGTCCGCTGCAACACATCATTAGCAAACATGTTATGCCTTTAGGAGATTTCACTATATCCACATGTTCTTTCACTGCAGAAGAAAAGGATTTCTTGTGCATTTGAGAGATTGTCGTTCTGGTAAAGAACTAGAAGAATATAAGTGTGGCCACAAACTATAGTGAAATTATTTGCACTACAAACCAGTGAGTTTATGATTATGATAATAACTGTAACAACTGTTTTTGCTCAAATATTTGCAAGTAGCTGACACCAGAAGCTTTGCATATTCAAGGTAAATAATAGCCAGGTTTTTAAAAAAGGTGTATAGAGGTCCATACAAGTATTTTTTACACTTAAGCCTCACTTAAAAATGAATTCAAGTCACTGCATTAGAAAACAAACTGGGTGTTGATGGTCTTTGGGTTTTATATGATAAAACTAGTTCTGTCAGTTAAACGCGTTATTAACGGCGTTAACGCAAACCCATTTAAACGGCGTCAATTTTTTTAATTGCGAGATTAACGTTCTTTTTGGCCTAGCAAACTTTGTCGTTTTTTCACATGCTGTTGCAACAACTAGTAATGTTAGTAAAACTACAACACCACACCGGATCTAGCTAGACCGGAAACATCAGGCACGCCGCACACACTTGTTTGGGCTTGCGAGCCGGCTAAAGAGTAGTAGGCTAACGCTACGTTTTGAGTGGATGGCGAGCGCGAGACGCCGAAATGGATGCCACTAAGATTCTGAATGGAAAGTTTCCTTTTAAAAAGTTGCCAAATGGTTCAAGACCAAAGTGATCTGTGTGTGTGTTGTTGTGAACTGAGCTACAGTGAGGAAAATAAGTATTTGAACACCCTGCTATTTTGCAAGTTCTCCCACTTAGAAATCATGGAGGGGTCTGAAATTGTCATCGTAGGTGCATGTCCACTGTGAGAGACATAATCTAAAAAAAATATCCAGAAATCACAATATATGATTTTTTAACTATTTATTTGTATGATACAGCTGCAAATAAGTATTTGAACACCTGTCTATCAGCTAGAATTCTGACCCTCAAAGACCTGTTAGTCTGCCTTTAAAATGTCCACCTCCACTCCATTTATTATCCTAAATTAGATGCACCTGTTCGAGGTCGTTAGCTGCATAAAGACACCTGTCCACCCCATACAATCAGTAAGAATCCAACTACTAACATGGCCAAGACCAAAGAGCTGTCCAAAGACACTAGAGACAAAATTGTACACCTCCACAAGGCTGGAAAGGGCTATGGGGAAATTGCCAAGCAGCTTGGTGCAAAAAGGTCCACTGTTGGAGCAATCATTAGAAAATGGAAGAAGCTAAACATGACTGTCAATCTCCCTCGGACTGGGGCTCCATGCAAGATCTCACCTCGTGGGGTCTCAATGATCCTAAGAAAGGTGAGAAATCAGCCCAGAACTACACGGGAGGAGCTGGTCAATGGCCTGAAAAGAGCTGGGACCACCGTTTCCAAGGTTACTGTTGGTAATACACTAAGACGTCACGGTTTGAAATCATGCATGGCACGGAAGGTTCCCCTTCTTAAACCAGCACATGTCAAGGCCCGTCTTAAGTTTGCCAATGACCATTTGGATGATCCAGAGGAGTCATGGGAGAAAGTCATGTGGTCAGATGAGACCAAAATAGAACTTTTTGGTCATAATTCCACTCGCCGTGTTTGGAGGAAGAAGAATGATGAGTACCATCCCAAGAACACCATCCCTACTGTGAACATGCACATGGGACAGGGCGACTGCACTGTATTAAGGAGAGGATGACCGGGGCCATGTATTGCGAGATTTTGGCGAACAACCAGTTCAGCACGTGTGGACCCCATATGTACCAGATGTGGGCCGGATCCGGCACAAATCCATAGTTAATGTAAAGAATGTGGTGAGGAGAACTGACTTCATTCTGTACATGCACACACACACAAAAAAGGCCTTGATATCAGTTTATGAAAAAGTCTAGAATCATTTGTTTGCAGAAGCCACTTGGTTTGGCATTTCAGAATCTAATGTAATGACAGTCGTTCATTTTTTTAAAGTGGCTTAAGTGTCCGAATGCTATTTAGAGTCACTGTAGGATGGATAACAGGTGAGTAAATATATCATCGTTCTGTTGGGTGTTCAGTTGAAGGTGTCACTTACATATGAGGTTCCTGGAGTTGGGAATGGTGTAGAAGTCAGGTAAGTAGATCCATTTAACCAGAGCGGAGTGGATAGTGACTGAGGTTCTCCATCTCCAAGGGTAATCTAGAGCCATGTGAGAAAGCTCAGTTACCAGAGTCAAGTCATTACCGAGAAAACCCAAGAGTGTGTGTTCCAGCAACTGTTGGTCACTGTACACATACATCACAGGATTAGCTTGAACTCGCCTATACTGGGTTTTACCTGACAACTGAGATGATTTGCACTGGTTAAACTGGTGTATTTTTGATGGTTTTAAGTCAAGTCAAATGTATTTTGTATAGCGCTCTTCAAAATACACATAGTTTCAAAGCAGATACAGTAATCTCTCAGCCTGCAACAGTAGCGTAATCATTTAAACACCAACGTGATCTTATTCCTAAAGGACAGTGATTCAGCTCAGTTTCTTATGATCACAGCAAACATTCAGATCTGACCCAAAGAGAGTATTTGTCATGTATAGATATGAAACCACTTTACAATCAGTCTTTTCAACCACACAGTGTCATTATTTCTGTTACAATAATCACAGAAGTACTGTGATAAAATAATATAGTTCAGATATAAACACTGATGTCTACGGTAGCGATCAAAAAACGAGTAAATCACCTTTTGAAAGAAACTTGACTCTTTAAATAAAGATCGTATCAATTGCATCATTACACCAGTAGGTGGCGACACGTGACTGTTAAAAATGTATTTGTCATTGAATTATTCATTCAAGAGATTTGTTCAAAAACACTGACTCATCCAGTAATGAAACGAGTTATGTATTTATGAGTGAGTCTTTGAATCATTCACTCAACCTGAATACAAAAACAAAGCATTCTAGTTAGTTAAATATTTAGACTGCAGCAATTAACATTTTGTCAGAACCTCAAGTAAATTATATGTTATTTTGTTTAATTGTCTATTTAGAATCATGGGAGAATCATGATCCCTATTTGAAACAAAAAAAAGTGATTCTCAATTTACTCAGACACGTGCAGCTCTAGTACTGATTTTTTTTTTTAAATCAATATAAAACAACCCATATATTACTTTAAAGTTAGACAAAAAGGATTGCTGTTAAAAGTGATATGTCTGGATGCATATATCCCAAACACTCACCGATGCAGAGCGCAGGAGGGATGCCCACACACAGAACGTACTGGTATATCATGAAGACGACCAGAAACAGGCAGTACTTCGACCAGATCTGGGCAATGGCAGCTCTGCGCCGCCGCACCACGATGGCCACCAACCAACAGCCGTGGATAATAACCAGGAAGTTCATTCGCTGGCCAATCACATTCACCGTCATGAGGAAGCAGATCTAGAGGTGGAAGTGACGAAGCAGATTATCATCAGATTTAATTAATTGTGCATTGATGGCAACTAATATTGAGAAATGGTTTGAGAATATCCATGCAAAGATCCGGCTAGATTCCCAACCAATGTGTCATTGCTGTGACGGAGTGTTTTGATTGTGTAATTATGCATCATTTATAGTTATTACTACAGTAACTCCATGTAACGTGTAACAATGATGCTGTACAATAAAGTAACCCTTTATTATAAGGTGTTGTTGTTACAGTGTAATTGTAAATGTAAGTACTGAGTGATATTAACTAACATACATACTATAAGGTTAGGATTAGAGTTAGTTGCATGTAATTATGCAAAATTTATAGTAATTAATTACTACAGTAACTCCATGTAACGTGTTACAAGGGCACTAAAATAAAGTGTAACCCTTTATTATAAAGTGTCGTTGTTACAGTGTAATTGTAAATGTAAGAACTGAGTGATATTAATTAACACTATAAGTTTAGGATTAGAGTTAGTTGCATGTAATTATGCACAATGTATAGTTATTACTACAGTAACGCCACGTAACGTGTAACACAAGGACACTGTAAATTAAAGTGTAACCGGACTGATTTCCAATAGCAAGCGTTTAGTCTAAGAGGAGTCAAGTATATTTATATAGCGCTTTTCACAATATAGAAATTATACAATTATTAAAATTACATAACAATGTTTGTTTCTTAGTGGAAAAAACATCCATGTTTGGTAGAGCTGATCAATTGTATTAATGCTTGGTTAATTAATTTGAATATCCCCAACTGAGCAAGCCAAAGGAGCTCATACTTCAAGGCCAAACTTGTAGAAGCTGTAGTTGAGCAGGTATTTGATGCAGTGCAGGAGACTGTGGTCCAGCGTGTCACGCGTGGCCCGAGGAAAGATGACCGGGATTGCAGGAGGCGAGCGCTGCTGTTGTCTGTAATGATGGATCTGGTGCCGGTACACAGTCGCCTCAAACACCAGCAGCATCAGGACCAGCAGATGATCCTATCACACACACACACACAGAGCTAGTGCGACCGTATATGATGGACAACTGATGATGTGTCACATACACAATATGACCAAAATAGCAATACTTCTGTAAATGGTAAGGAACTTGTATAACGTAACTCACAGTGCAAAGTGTAAAGATACAGTAGCCTAAACCTGCAGCTGTTCGAGTCAATAATGTTAATTTAAAGGTACAATATGTAAGAATTTTGTAATATCCAAAAATCACTTGCACAGTGTGATATATTTCCTGCAGTTGTGTACTTACAATATCCCAAAAGTCTTCAAAGATTTTTTTATTTGAGAGAAATTCCAATTTTAAATAAGTG
The DNA here is from genome assembly GCA_030578275.1 of Meda fulgida. Lineage (NCBI taxonomy): Eukaryota > Metazoa > Chordata > Actinopteri > Cypriniformes > Leuciscidae > Meda > Meda fulgida. The sequence goes on from CM060622.1 coordinate 1,377,838, forward strand.
GTCGTCCCGGAAAAAATGTTTCCTGTCAATGACGCAATATCCGCGTTATCCTCGTACGGCCATAGCGATGACATAACCATGGCGACAGACGTGGACAACTGCGTAGTGCGTAACGTTTAGCGGCGCGCTGTTCTTGTTTCGTTTAAACATTATGGATCATGGCAAGCAGACTTTGGGACAAAAGGAGAACTAAAACAAGGAACAATATCAGCGTGGCGTTTTCGAGAAGCGAGAGCTAGCGTCCGCGGCTAACTTCCACTCGACAGAGACGCCGCTCTAGCATGAGCTTTATTACACAGGTGAGCAAATGTACATAAAACTAATCAGCGTTATATAGCGCAACATGATGAAATGTAAGAAAATGATCAGTATGTTATTCTAATGTTGATCTAGCTCACTGCTAGTCTCATACAGACACACTAACACAGAATAACATTATAACTTTAACGCACTCAAATGCAGTTTAGTGTGATAGTAGAGCAAGTGAACAGCGCTGTTACCTCACAAGCTATAAACGTCCTTATTCCTTTATATCCGCGGGACTCGCGTGCGATATCTGTCTCTTATTAGCAATCGCGACCTGCTTCATACCACTATAATGTTAAAAGACCATCCATAAACATTATTAGATCCATCGGCATGACGACAAGTTCCATAATTCCCCTTATCACTGCGTCATAAACATATGTCTTAGTTATTGTAAGAGGTTAGCGACCCCTAGCAGCGAAAAAAAAAATGACATATTGTAGCTTTAAACAACAAAAGACAAAGAGAAAATCACTCACTGCTAGTAACTTTAAAGCAATGTTCATTTCTTTGTCTATTTAGGTTATTTTCTCATATTTCTGATTCTGTTTCACTGTTAGATTTTAGTCGACTACATCTACATCTACTACAACTAATTTTGTGTAAAAAAACGAAACACACATTTGATCAAATAATGAAGTATCTAGACTGTAGGTCAACTTTTTGACCAAAGAATTTGCATGACTTTTTTTCTTTTAAATATAACATTTAGAGATTGAAATTGCATATTTTAGAGTTGAGCATAACTAAATAAACATATGGCACTATTAGTTACCATAAGTAATCAATATTGCAGTATTTATCCATGATTTATCCGTGCTCATTATTACCATTTTAAATTCATAATATTGAATCAGAATTACTTCCCCTCCGGATGATGTGGGCGGGGCAACCTGTCAATCACATGAGATCCACCAATAGCAAACCACAACCATCCAATCAAATCCCCACAGACAAAATCAAGCCCCGCCCACATTTGTTCTTGTTCCAGAAGCGTTTCCCTCGGATATACAACACTATAGGACAGAAAAGCCTGAGCTGAATCTCACCTTGCTGTATCCAAGAGCCGTAGCGTCTTTCCTGACGCCGAACCAGTTGGCCGGGTCCACCGGCGCTCGGTACAGGCTGGAGTTCAGCACTTCATCTGATCCCAGACTGGTCTCGTTCACCATTGGCTGCGGATACGAAACGAGAAAGAGTAAACTTTCACTGTTATGTTTTTTCCATAACATAATGTCATCATTTTGCATTGGTTTAGGACACGTCACAATCACTGAATGGGGAGAAACATATGGCAAGCCGTTTTAGCTTGAATTGTTCCCAGCGAAACTCGTCTTAATTGTATTTTAACTAGTAACAATTGAATTAGAGCGCTCTACGAATTAATTTTTACTAGTCACATGTCTCCATTGACTTCCATTCGTTTTTAATTACGGAGCTCTACAATTGAATTCTTACTAGTAGTAACAATTACAATTACAGAGCTCTCTAATTCAATTCTTACTAGTAAAAAAACGAATTAAAGACATGTGTAATCGACCTATGGCTAAGCCACGCCCCCTCCACTCACTCGGACAAACAGTTTGATTATTTAGTTATGTTGAAGAGGAGTGAAAAGGCTACATGTTTTGCTAAAAAACACAAAGTTCCACAGTTGTTTTGGTAGAAAGTTGTCTAAAATGTTGTGCTTCTTTAATATGTAATTAATGGTTCATGATTAGATATGTACAGGTCTAAGCTGCATCCGTTTCCAGGACTAGCCTTTTTACTATCTTCACCTCTCCGTTAGTGTAGTGCTATTAACATGAATCCTTCAGCACAACATTGCTAACGTTCGTTATCTCGGTTCTTTACAGA